>JAECUM010032528.1:0-14739 GCA_016617855.1 Megalonaias nervosa | reverse complement strand
TACAACGTGAAAGAGAGCAATATCTGCACATTGGGATAAAAATAACAAAGTTTAAATTATTCAGTCAGGATGTAAAATAGACATGGTTATAAACGCGGTTCAATCAATGGCTGTATTGGTCTTTACAGCAATAACGTACTACAACAGTAAATATGCTTTAGGGATCAATAGCTAACATTCGAGCATTTACAGGAAACTATCTGCTCAAGGAAGTTAATCCTAATGGAGTTAATGAGAGCAATAATTAAACGTAACAAATTAATGTGGGACGGTATGCTGCAATAAAAATAATGCCAAGACTCTTGACTACATGAATGAAAGATTCAGACAGCAGGTTTCGTCATTCATTACTTGAACAATCTCGATAATGCTCTTTTTCCGTGCGCATCTACTCATATTGATGATGGGGTAGGCATGGTTTAAAGCCAAACCTAAAACTCAATGCATCCTAAAATTAATTATTCTTATCAACCTTAAGATGAACAACTCATATATAATGTCATTTGCATTGCAGTAGCAGCAGAGAGGGTGGACCCTACAACTTTGCAGAGACCTTATTTTTGAAATTTAAGGGTTCCTACGAAGGCTGAAAAAAAGTTTTTGCTTTAACAGTAAAAACTTCTCTAATTGACCAGATTTTTTCTGATTTTTTCACAATCTGGTCATTACGCGTATGTCGTCCACCCTCTCTGCTGCTATGGTTTTTATCCAAAAATTGTATCAAGTCCGTTACGATATCTTGACCTCGGATCATGTAAATTTATTGTTACAAAACCAAAGGGAGCAGCTTGTGCTTTTGAAAAGAAATTTTTAAATTTGTTCATGTCCATGTCCCCAGAACACCAAGTATAATAAATACTTTGCAGCGTTTGATTATCAACTCCATTAAATACAACTAAAATATTGCAGTTGTCTCTGATTACTTTTGGAATTTGTGTATATCTCTGAGCAACATAAATCACATCCGTGTTTTTATGTCTACCTCGAGAAAATATTCTAGCTGGATTTGATTGTTTGTCCAGCATAACATCATCATACACTACTAAATTATTAATGAATCCATCCAGATCATCTACGGAAGGCGCTTCATCAATATCAGTAATAAAGTCTATAATTTCACTGTCTTCATACAACAATTTTGCGTTTTCATTAAAATCTTTAAGTACTTCGTAACATCGCTGATCATCTACAGATGGCGCTATCAAATATAATTTATCACACTTCAACCATCTCATTATTAGATTGAGCAATAATTGCGTTTTTCCACTTCCGGACGGACCTATTATAATCATTCTGATAGAATTTGGTAACGCTGGATGGTGCTTTACTGGTTCTTGTTTTCGTGTCGCAGAAAAGTCAATTATATCCATATAATTAATAATATGAGTCTATATTGTGTTCGATGCAGAGCATCTACACCTACTACTGAATTAACGACAATAACAACAAAAAATAAAAGATGAGCACTTACAGGTAAGTGTGTGAAATGTGGCACCAAGAAATATAAATTTATTCCAACAAAGACAGGTGGGGTGATATTGCTGCTTCGTTAGGAAAATTACCAGGAACTCCATGGGCTAAATACCCCGGTGAGAAACATTTACCTGGATATAATTATTGTGGTCCAGGAACTCGACTTGATATCCGACTTGACGAACGAGATCAACCAAAATCAGGAGAGTATCCAGTAAATAAGATTGATCAAGCGTGTCACGTTCATGATGTCGCGTATAAAAGTAAGGATTTGCAACAACGACATCTCGCGGATGTGAAATTGATTCACGCGTTAAATTCTATACCTAATAAATCTCTCAGAGAAAAATTAGCTTTCTAGTAAAAACTGCTATGAAAGGTAAACTAGTGCTAGGAGCTGGTAATTAATTATATAACTATCATAATGGAATCTGTTTATTATTCCCCGAGAGGATTCTGGAGAGGTAAGGCAGCGATTAGTAAACTCGCCGAAGCAGCAAAAGTTTCACGTGATGTTGCTGCATCATGGTTAGCACGACAGGCAATATGGCAAATCTTCCTAAGTCCACCTAAAAGAATTCAGTACGCGCATTTTGATGTTAGCGTTCCTAATAAAGTTCATCAAGCAGATATACTGTTTTTACCACACGATACCATTAAAACACGTAGACGTCAATACACGTATAGATATGCGTTAACTGTCGTTGATGTTGCGAGTAGATATAAAGAAGCGGAGCCATTATCAACAAAGACAGCATCTGAAGTTGCATCTGCGTTTGAGTGCATTTATCAACGTGGTGGTCTACGATGGCCATGGTTATTACAAGTTGATCCTGGTAAAGAATTTCTTGGAGTAGTATCATCGTTGATGAACAAGCATAACGTTAAAATCAGACGAGGACATACTGAAATTCATCGTGATCAGGCAATCGTTGAACGATTTAATAGAACACTTGTTGAGCGGTTATTTGGATACCAATATGCAAGGGAAATATCCGCTGACTTTAAGGATAGATCTCGTGAATGGGTTGCAAGATTACCGAGTGTGATAGCTGCGTTGAATAATGAAATTACTCGTGCAACTTCCATGAAACCTTCTAATGCGATTACAAAAAAATATATACCAATACAACGACGTGAATCTTTCTTTCAACCGGTATTAGGTAATGTTACAGTTAGATATTTATATGAACCTGGCGAACTTGAAGGTGGTAAAAAAAGAGCAACCGATCCTATCTGGAGCGTGACTACACATAAAATTTCTAGCGTGGTTAGATCCACTGGTAGACCTCCAATATACAGATTAGATTCTACAGCCCCTCAACGTGGATTTGTACGTGAACAATTGCAAATAATTCCTGAGGATACGCAATTACCACCAAGCTCAATTTTGTAAACGTCCAGAGCCTCGACGTCGATTACACTCAAGACAGGTCAGCATCACATTATCGCGTGTATGACCGAGATCACTATTAATTCTGTCTACGGTAAATTGTCTTGGATTAAAACACTGCCATGACATATTACAGTTGCAACTTGCGCAATGAGTATTTTGTAGTTGTTTTAGTGTTATAATAAATTCAGCATCAAGATCAAAGTCACGCTTATTTTTTTTGTCACACTGTTTATAGCTGACTAATTTTTTATTGATATCGACATTGTTAGTGATTTCTTCAGTTATTTCGTAATCTACAATAACCCTACGCAGTTGCGATATTTTCCTGACTCGAGATACGGCGAGATAAACTAAATGTGACCATTCAATACGATCATCTACAATCCAGATTCTAGTATCAGTTATAGTTAATCCCTGCGACGAGTGATTTGTTATAGCGTATCCTAACGTCCATGGCGATTTATCCATGTTCAACGCGCTCTCAACAACATCAACAGCAACCAACACGATATCATTCAAGACAAGATTTTGTACCCTTGGTGGAACCAAGACACCTGGTATTTCAACTTCAATATTTTGTCGTCGAGTATCTGATGGGTGATAACACAAAGGTACAGGTAGATCCGGAAACTTTTCTTTATGTAACGTAAATAATTTCTTTTGTAGTTCATCACGAACTATCTTTCTACTTGCGACTATCAAATCAGCAGGTCTCCATAAAGTCCAAAATTCATTCATAGAAATTTCTGGAATTACTTTACGCAGTATCTCGCATTGTATTTGATCTGGCTGCAGTCTGATTAATCTTTTAAGCTCTTTTAGCGGTTCATCAATAGCTCTATGGTGATCATTTATTTCTTCGTAATAATCTACAAATGTTTTCAATGTGGATAAGTGAGAAAGCTTGCCAGTAGCTTCTCGTGGGTCGGTGGTTCTTTCCGCGGATTTCTCGGTTTCTTCCTCCACCATTAATACTGGCCGCCATGTATAGCCTATCGTGTGCTGAAAAATGGCGTTAAGCCCCACAAAAACAACAACAACAACAACAACAAATGTTTTCAACCATTCATGTGGAGACTGCCCAACAAAGGGTGGTGGTTGACCATGATCGCCACACATAATCACAGCAGTATTCTTCAATAACAACCAATCAAGAAATGTTTTTAGTGTTTCTAACGACACCGTGCATATCTCGTCCCATATAATATACTTGGGTGTACATTTTTCACCCATCCGCGATGGAGTCCATGTATCTCCGCACCATCTAAAGAAACTGTGATATGTACATGATTTTACTCCTCGTTGCTTTATTTCTCTAGCAAGTTTATGTGTAGGTGTCAAAACAATTATATCTGAGTTATTATTCATAAATAAATTAATCGCACGAGTTGTTTTACCTGAACCACCACACCCATTAAGATAAACGGTTTTAAGTCTAGATACAGGATCATACACAGATGGTGCAGATGACTTTGATATTTGATTATTATTTTTGTAATATGTCTCCGCAATTTCAACATCGGCAGATTCAGAATAACTAAGTATATTTTCTTGTTTTATCCTTCATGTCCCCCATTCACCATTACCGAGTTTTAATAAATCCTTATATTTTTTTGTGTACATAAAATGAATCCGTAGCGACTCTGACAGCGTGACGAGGAAATTTATTTATCATCGATAATAGATTTATCGAAATAGATTTATAATAATAATAGATTTATCGAAACGTACGCTAGCATCGAAGATCTTAGATGAGTAAACTGCGGTGACTCGCCATCGGTATAGCTCACAATGGTACCTAGTTTTGTTTCATTTGATAAATAAGCATTACATCGGATTATAAATGTGTTTTCCTCCATCGTATCAGCGATTATAAAATCGAGTTCAGCATCGTCCATAATCAATCTTGTACACGCTCGTTTATGATCATGTGATCCTCCTTGAGTAAACTTACCGATTTTTTTTCTGCCGAGATCTTTTGCAAGTTTCTCATCGTGTTTAGCATCAAATACATCAGGTTCTGGCAACCAAACTTGCTTCTGTGAACTATACGATATAATCGCTTCAGTTACTCACAACGATATTAAAATTCCAGCATCAAGCATATATCGCAATAGTACTATCGGAACAAAACATCACTCTGAAAAAAGATTGTCAGATATATTGATACCGTTATGTTGTAATTTTTTAATCGCAGAAACAATGACATTGATATTTTCAAAATTCATTATATAATAAGTGTTTATTTAATATAAAAAAAAATATTAGCTCCCATGACTTTTTTTGTCAGGGAGCTGTTTTTTGTGTGATATATGGTTATATACAATGAAGATAATGGTTATATACAATGAAGGTGATATATGGTTATATACAATGATGATAATGGTTATATACAATGAAGGTGATATATGGTTATATACAATGAAGATAATGGTTATATACAATGATGATAATGGTTATATACAATGAAGATTATGATTATATACAATGATGATAATGGTTATATACAATGAAGATTATGATTATATACAATGATGATAATGGTTATATACAATGATGATAATGGTTATATACAATGAAGATAATGGTTATATACAATGAAGATTATGATTATATACAATGATGATAATGGTTATATACAATGAAGATTATGATTATATACAATGATGATAATGGTTATATACAATGATGATAATGGTTATATACAATGATGATAATGGTTATATACAATGATGATAATGGTTATATACAATGAAGATTATGATTATATACAATGAAGGTGATTATGATATATACAATGAAGATAATGGTTATATACAATGATGATAATGGTTATATACAATGAAGATAATGATTATATACAATGAAGATGATGGCCTTTTCTCTACCTGTGAATAGAAACTAGCACACCCACCCCCAAATATCAAATCCGTAGGGGTGCAAAACTGACACCTACTACGTGTTGACAAGCGGGTAGATATACTAATTTCTATTCACAAATAGACTAGGGCTCGGCCAAGGCCCCAATAGATTATAAATCTTGGCCTAAAATCGCCTCCGGCAGACAATTTGTCTTTCTCGGGTTTCGAACCATGGGCGCCAGGACGAGAATTTCTACGCGCTATCAATTGAGCTATCGGACCTTGTTATAAATATATACTAAAAAAGTTAGTATGTGTTTACCAATAGCCTATTTCCTAAAAACTACAGTAACAAAAACCACAATTTGCTGTGCAAAATGGGATTTTATATTTCTAGTTTCCAAACAATATATATAATTCTACATTAACACTGAGTCTATGCGTAAGCCGTAACCAAGGATATTGATTTAGTCATAGCGGATGTTCTTAAAATAACTTTACGCGGTAATCGGCACATATACACAGCCATTATGGAATAATCAATATGCAGCCACAGCCTTCTAGATAATAGATTTCGATTGCGCACTGTGCGCGGATTTTATGTAAACAAAGAATACAGTATTATAGACAAGCACTATACATCCGGATATTTTTTTTTTTGTTATGATAAAAACGCATTATGATAACGCTCTATGAGCGTACATACAGGTTTATATTTAGTTCTTCATTTCTTGTGTCCAGAATGCGATTGCTTTGGTCTGTAAGTTGAAAGTGTATCCTTGATAATAACGGATTATGAACTCGCAGGTACACGGGGTTAATGGGCTCTGATACAATTAACCAACCTGGAGGGGCCGATGGACAAAAACTGAATAATATGTACCCTTGCTGGGCCTGGCTAGACTTAGAAAGATCTATCTGATAGCTACCTTCAATAACATCGCATACCAGATTGACTGCAATAACTGATGTTATGTTTACAATGCCTGGCGATATATGACGTCCGGCACCAAAAGGGTTGTTATTGTGTTTTAGTATAACCGGTGGTGGGGCTATTTATTTCCACGATTCAATTACTCCCGGATAATATTCTTCAATAAGATCGTCAAGTGATATCTTCATTTTAGCGTTATTTAAATCTGGTATAACAAATGTTTGTAAATCTTTTTCTGTTATTTTATAATGATCAAGAAATAATTTCCTAATTTCTAGATCTGAGCCAGGAAATTCAGTATCAATTACAATACCCATAATACTTCGACTGGCGATGTATAAATCAAATAAGATCCCATTTAAATGTTTTATTGTTTCGATTACTTGATTTTTTACACCATCATTATAATGTTGAGATAATGAAATAAGTAAACTTCTTAAATCATTAAATATTTTATCGTATTCAGGCTTAAGAACATCTATAAATCTTTTTGAAAATTTTTCATTGACATAATGACTAGGAGAAGGCGGGCGGGCGCCTGTGAAAACGAATATTGATCCAGCCATCTTGGGGATCCTCTGACCGTCAAGATCGGTAAAGTAATACATATCGTCGTTTCGATCACGTTTAAATACTATTAAATTCCATGGATCTTTATTTCGATATTCTGGGTCTTTCATGAATCTTTTTTCGCTTGTTTTAAACTCATTTTTAGTTGGTTCTGAAACTCCATTATAAACAGGTGCGACTTCAGGCCATCCTAACACTGATCTGATCGAACTTTGATAAATATCTACGAGGTAATCAGGAGAATTTATTTCAATCACCGCAGATAGTGTTGGTTCGTAAGCAGTAATCGCTATTTTAGATTCTTCCCCTGTGATAGATTTAATTCTGCGTTGGAACTCATCATTAATCTCGTCTATTTGATAACTACCCGTTGTAATTCCAACAACTTGCCAATCAGGACTTCCATCCGGTTTATTCTTATTCACAAATACCAGTGAATTATTTGCTGGTTGTCCACCAGATGGTTTTGACCTGATATTTGGCCAACTATGATAAACTCGTAATTGCGCTAATGCTATTTCCTTTGCTGGAATTGCAGTTGGAAAATTAACGCTAAATTCAGGATTGGTTGAACTTAATGATATCATAGTATTTTTGGATGGCGTCGTATTAGCTGCGATCTGCTGAAGTAATTCTAACGATGACATTATTGTTATTGTTATTATTTAATTCTCCATCTTTCCGTTATTGTCACTAGCGATTATGAATGCTTCATCGTAGGTTTTCATTATCGTTACAAACTCCTCATCAGATATTTTACCATCACTGAGATACGCTGAAAGATACGAGCATAATTTAGTGTAGGCGGTTGTTGCTGTGTGCAATTTCATTATGTACTCGTTTAGTTTATCATTTGTACACGTAGATATTTTCTTAGCGATAATACTGAAAATACCTGCGCATGTTGTTGCCGTTGAAACTATAATTGTTACAACTGCAGGCGCTGTCATCGTTATTGTTGATAGTAATAATCCAGTTCCAGCTATAACAGCAGAAACCGAGTATACCATTATATCAATAACAACCATACGTCAACGATATTTTTTTACCTTTATCGTGTAATCGTCGATGATATTTTTTAGTTTGGTTTGACACTCACATACTTGAGCGTATCTGAGACGTTGAACATCCATAAATGACTCTTGATTCATTATATTTATCTAGATAACTAATTGAGGAGTTTCACACACAAATTCCAAGCACCACCAGTATAACGCTCTGGTTAATTTTTTATCAGATGCTTCCAGCAGAAATGTTTCTTCCGCATCTTTATTTATTATGACGGATACAACTCCAGAAAAAGTATCGTTTGAATAACGAAATGGAAATGTAGTAAATATACTGAATTTTGCACTACTAAATACGGACAGTCTGTATACACCAGTGACTTCTGCGGTGTGTTTGAGATTATTATCTTGCAGTGTCCATACCCCTGACCCTGATGCTACTGTGTATACTACGTTGAAGATCTGCTTGTGAGGAATTTTAATAAGATTCGTTTTTTCAATGATATTAGGAATTCCACTAACAATATCGTTAATTTTCATGTTAATATCGGTAAGTTTATGTCAACGACTGGTGGACTTCCAAAAAAGTATTAATAGATCTGTTGACATTTCTACGAAAATTAAGAAATGTTTGTACATGATTAATATAATCAGCTCTAAATGTATCAATTCCATCATTGATTGTCGTTAACGAAGTCGTTATTGGAATTTCCTTATCGTCGACGTATTTCTTCGTTGCAGCGTCAAAATTTGTTTCTGGTGTTCTGAGATTATTAATACCATTATTATTCATGTCGAGAAATGCACACATTATACCACCGCGCACTGACACGTACTTGGATTCTTGATCATCGACGTATTTTTTTGTTGCTGTGTCTGTATCTGCGATTGGATCTCCAAGATATTTAATTTTTCTTCTTGACATAATAATGTCACCGGTAAATACATCACCAGTTTTCTTAACATAATCGTTAACCGACTTACCGGAATCCTGTATTTTACCTTGATCAGTAAAAGTAATGATATTATTAACAACCGCGTTGGGAATTCGTATAAGTACATCTGGTAGTTGTATGTTACTCGTTTTTAATCGTCCTTGTTTGTCATGAAAAACAACGACTTCATTTTGATCCACACTTGTGATATTTAATAAATCATCGATTTCATTTCTGAGCTGATCAAGAGTTGCATATTTAGATAAACCTTCTTATCTTTCTTCCGAGTAGATCTTCCATAAATATCTACCATTATATTTACTGATATCTGTTTAAGTGTTATGACGTAGTGTAGTGAACGCGTGCACGACTTTATGAGGTGGTGCTGTTGATTTTGATACAGCATCAAGCACAGCGAGGGTTTCACGACCGCATATTGGAGGATCAGTTATTTTTTGTGATGGTAGCGTTGAATACCAGATTGGAATATCACCGGTAACGTACTTTAAAAATTCTTTTGGTGGTGCTAATCCATACGAATCGAAATAAATTATTCCACGTGGATCAATTGCATATCCGACCCAGTGCGTGCCTGGGCCAGAGTTTTTATCGAGATTATTGAAACCGGTTTCAATATTGTTTGTTTTTTTTGGTAATTGATCGCGCATAAAAACACCTCTGAAATTTTTTATTTTTAATTGCTTAGCAGCATTAAGTAAATCAAAATTGGACATGGGTGATATTAGTAAACTGTCCCGGAAAGTCTTAGACCCTTTCCGTACCACGAATACGGGGTCCCTGGTAATCTTAGACCCTTTCCGTACCACGAATACGGGGTTCCTGGTAATCTTAAACCGCTTCCCTTTTTGTTTGATTCCTTGTCCGGTTGCTTTCTTTAACGCCATTCCAGCAGCTGTTCCAACAGCACCTAATGCAGCTGCTTTTGCAACAGCTGGGGCTGCAGCTGCTATTAATGCTGGTATAGCTGCGAGAAGTGGAAATATACCACCTGTCTTAGCGATGTCATTGATGGCGCCCGCAGAAAGATTAAGTTTGACGCCTTTATTTGATTTTTTAGCGTCATTGAAGTTTTTGAACTGACGCTCGGTCAACGATAATTTATTTGCACAGCTCATCTGTTCTCGCTTTAGCGATATTTTTATTCCACAGTTATTTTTTTGATGCTGATTGTAGATTTTTAATCTGACCTGGAGTCAGACTCACACTAACGTGATGATATGACATTATTAATATTATGAACGATCTAATTACATGTTTAGAAAATATTTTACATATTTTCTACTGGAGCATCAATAACTCTCATTCGTCCACCAACACCTTCGAGCAACATCGATTTATCGCTGAGTATAACTGCGATTGCTCTATAATTAGGAACAGCTCCAACATCTCTATTAACACGAGCTCGAAAATGTATATCTACAACAGATTGTCTGGTTAAATCTAAATGTTCTAGTGAAAAGTAATAAATCGGATACAGCGTTGTAAAATATAGCTGCGATATTTGTAAACCAGTATCAATGTTTTGATTACGTCCCATGAATGTCATTAATCGATGATAGGCACGTGCTACATGATTTTGTTCGAAATTCAACAAAATATCCTCGGATTTGTCTTGGTGTCCATTTATCCTTAATGAAACCTCAGAAACACCAAGTTTGTCAAATATCGTTATACTTTCATCTTGATCGTTTACTCGTGCAATATTTTGAAACGCAATAAATATATGTCTTGGTGCAGAAACACCTTGCTGAGAAGCTATTTGCCACGTAAATAAACCATTAACAGCGCTATCTACAGCATCTGTGGTCATAGTCAACCATGACAACGTTGATTTACCACCTTGACTCATAAAAGATAGCAACCGGTCTTCTTCAGATATTGACGGAGTCATCACTGGCATCCACAGGGAAAATTTTGTTAGTATTACTATACCAGGATCACCAATGGATCTCCATAATGCATCATTATCAGTGCCTTTTCGTACTAGTACAACTGTGTGTTTGGCTCCGAAAATGACTTTTCTGACATTTCTACAGAATCCAAAGATATGTGACAGTGGAATCGCACATGAAAATGTTCTCCTATCACCTCTTAACATTGCTAGACGTGCTGCAAATCCTAAGTTAAAATTTGCATTCATCGATAATACTTCAGTGGTATCTGCAGTTCCTCCTGCATCTCTTACATTACCAATATTTACGTTTCTACTTTCTGGAAAATCGGTTGTATCCTTTGTAAACATCATTGATGGACCAGCTGATCTTGAGTAATCGTCGCTGTATCTTGCTAAACCCAATATTGTTGTAGCAACATCAACGTCTTTCTGAATTGATTCAATATTTTTTCCGTCAATCATGTACGTAGCGCTGTCAAATAACGCCATAATACCGTTATTAACAAGCCAACCCTAATATCAGCGGCATATGCTACTGGTGCTGCAGGAGCAACGTTATTTAAAATTTCACCTTCTACTTCAATAAATGCCTCAGCGGGTAGGAAATACCTACTTGTATCCTGAACCTGTAGTTCGATTCGTCCACGCTGATTTGGCATTCGTGCGTCGTAAGAATAATACTGATAATCGCGCACAGACTCATCTTTGAGAACTGGTGCGTCCATGTCAAACGCGGGGTCAGATATGCGCTTGAACATCTTTATTATTATCGTCTTCGTCTAACACGAAGACCACTCCTCGAAGAGAGACCACTTCCTGCTATCAGACTAGCGGTTATATTTTTTTCCTTTTCCAACATTGGTACATCAGCCAACTCCACTAGTTTTTGATTAGCGGCTTGATTTATTATTTTACTTACACTTGCTGGCATCACTTCAGTGCTAGCCAATTTCACTGGTTGAGGTAGGGTCGCTTGTGGTCTGCGTATTAATTTTGATAGTCTATCTTTGATTGCTGAGAATGCTTTGCTAGCAATATTACCAACAGCGCCTATACCTTTTTCACGAACAACATCAATAGCTTTCATTCCTAGTTGCTTTGCAATCGGTATTGCTTTTGGGGCTATTCTTCTAAACAGACCCTGAACAACATCACCTAATCCATCTCCGTAGGTCGTTTTGTATACCAGTAATCGAGAGTTTATTACCCTGACCATGGTAGGTCCACGTTGAGTACCATGCACAATCATTTTGTTATTAAATGACTTTATCACTAATTGTATCTAATCACTGTGGTAATCATCGGCGATTTCATTAATGAGGGACCGATATACATTAATATCCATGATACCACCTGTAAATAATAGTTTACAAATATCAGCTGCTTCATTAATGATTTCTGGGGAATTATTACCAGCTCGTTTTCCTCCAATGAGGATTTCTAGTCGATTAACATCAGCAAGAACGTTATTGGGACAGGTAATAAGACCACTCCCTAAACCACTTCCAGTTGCGCCAGGAGAGGTATCTGACGGCCAATATTCTCCTTCTTCCTCAATTTTTGTTTGGATTAGTTGTTGCCGTGTTTGTGATTTTGGTGGTTCTTGTAATTGTTTCATTTTTTCTTGTCGTTCTTGTTCTCGTTGTTGTCGTTCTTGTTGTTGATATTGTCGTTGTTGATATTGTATTTGTTGTTGTTGATATTGTCGTTGTTGTTCTGGCGGTAATTGCATGAAGGTAATATAATTATCTATTGTATGAATATACTCAATATATCTTGGATCACTATTTCTAGCCTGATCAACGTCATAGTATATGCGAAATATCCATTTGTACCAATTATCACGACCTATAGGTTTATCAGCATATTCAGATTTTAAATACTGTTTTCGACTATTGAAACTTTTCACAGCAATCACAGCTAAATCTCCTGGATTTTTAATATTTTTAATATAATCAATAGCATCTTCGATAATTTTGTCATTTATGTTAATTCTTTCTTCTTGTTCTGGTAGAAGTTCCTTTATATCACCTATTTAAACACCTTCTGCGTCAGCACCTTCAGGTTGATCTTCATCCTCAGGTATTTCCGGGACTGGCATCGCAGCAGCTATTTCGGCTGGAAGTTCACGTAAAATTTCTTTTGTCTTTTTTGTTCTTCTTGCTATTTTCTTAGTTCTTTCTGCTATTTTTCCAGTTGCTTCAGCGGTTTTCTCTAACACAGGTTGAATACCTTTAGTGGTCTCAGTGATAGGTTTAAATAATTTTTTTGTACCCTCTTCAAATTCAACTTGAGATTCCTGATGCGATTGTAGTTGTTGCTTAACAGAATCACGAACAGGTAGATATTTTTTAATTGCCTCTAGTCGCTCTCGAGCTAATTTAGCTGAGTGTGGTTCTTCAATACTCATTATTGATAATATCTATAATGGCTGTTTAATTTATAGCAGCAGAGAGGGTGAACGACATACGCGTAGTGACCAGATTGTGAAAAAATCAGAAAAAAATCTGGTCAATTAGAGAAGTTTTTACTGTTAAAGCAAAAACTTTTTTTTCAGCCTTCGTAGGAACCCTTAAATTTCAAAAATAAAGTCTCTACAAAGTTGTAGGGTCCACCCTCTCTGCTGCTGCAGTAGTTATGGGTGTTTGTATAAATAATGCTTACAAGTTTCCTTGAAAGGCTTAGATGACTTGTTTTTGGCTTTTACAACACTGCAAATATTGAAGACAACAGAAAACAATAAATATATTACTACCAACTAACATGACAAATTCCACGTAAAGTTCAATACATTAATCACAGACATCACTGTGGCATTCACGCATTCATCATTATTAACTCAGAACAAACTTGGCAAGTTTTGAAGTTAAAGCTCAGACTCAGTCTCCATGATTGCACCTGGTAGTTCTTTGTTTGGCGCCTTTTAACTTGATGACTAAAGGTTATGCTAACAATACAGTGGTATGTTATGTCCATATCATACGGAGGCGTCGAACTGTTCAAGGTCAATGATTATGACATATTTACGACATCAACATATTTAGGGTTAACCGTATCTCTTAGGACAAACAGGACTAACTAAGATATCATGGATGCTAAATCTAGAAAGTTACGATCCGAAGCCAATCATGCCCAAAATAGTGGAACTGAAGGTGTACAGTTTGTGGTATATTGATGTAAACTTAGAATATCGTTTAACTTGCAGACAGTGGCAAATCATTATACACTATATTCATGAACCTTTGCATATGATTTCAGACTTAACAAAATTATCCAAAGTACCTGAAATGACTGAAGGTAGCAACGGGCGCTAGGAAATGGACAACGCGTCTTTAGTGCGATACGACTAGCTCTGAATTAGTGATCTCATCGTTGAATGACAAGTACAGAAATGTACTCGCTTTATGATTCCATAACACGATAGATAGATGGTCACATTATCCTGACACCAGGCTGACCAGTTCAAACACTGACCTCTTAATGCTGAGCTCCTAGCGAGACAGCTATTAGTGCCATTTTTTTAAGTCTCTGGTATGACTCGGCCGGGTTAGAACCCGCGACCTCCCGCATCCAGGGCGGACACTGTAACCACTTGGCCACTGGAGTGGTGAAGAGAGAGAGAGAGAGAGAGAGAGAGAGAGAGAGAGA
>JAECUM010032527.1:0-40304 GCA_016617855.1 Megalonaias nervosa | reverse complement strand
CCCCCCCCCCCCCCGAGTTCTAAGCATGTTTTGGCCTACATCCGTAAAACTTAATAGTTGACCGCTACATGTTTGTCCTCCCTGGAAATATTTCTGCGGTTGCCCTTGCCTTAGAAACTGAAAATTTGATAAGGGAAATGCTCCAGTGAGACTGGGAAATTTTTCGTTTAGGAAAACAGTTTGTGAAAAAATTTTCACGAAGAATTTTAATTAGTTGAAAAACTAATAGAATTGAGCTTAACAAGTTATCAAGATCAACAAGTGAAGAGGTCAAGTGTTTGTAGTTTGTTTGTTAGACTCTTAACATACATATGTGTCCACCAAGCTGTTCGGTGTATGAATACTTTCCAAAACTGGAGAGTAAATCGTTTGATAGCGGCGATAGTACAGAGTAGCAAAGAAGAAATCACTCGTCACATTTCAGTAAGTGTACAGGTAGGAAAGTCACACGACCATACATTAAGACAAGAATCTCTCTATGCAACATATAAGATGTTATCTGTATTTGATTGACATAAAGGAAAATGAAAACGTCTGTTAATTTATCTTCCCCATATTACCATGTATTATCAATCCCTGATTGATGAAGAAAACGGAAATGGGATCAGGTATCTCATATCTATACACTGAACGGAAGACTACGACGCTGTAAAATTCATCCACTATGTAAATTCTTCTTTATTAATAGTTGTAGCTAACTGAATCGTAACATTCCTGTTAAATGAATTATTTTTATATTATTTTATATAATTTTATATTACTTTATATCACTTTGTATTATTTGATACTAATTTATATCATATATTATTTTATATTATTTATTGGCTTTGAACAAGAAGATTATGCAGCAAACTTTATTTCAATACCATGTGGAAAAGTCGATCTAGTATGTTGTCTACAGTAAATTTTATTTCAGTATCTTGCAGAAAATTTCATTTGGTCTCCTGCAAATCTTATTTCAATATCTTGTAAAAAAAAAAAAAAATCCATCTAGTCTCTTGTTTACAGCAAACTTTGTTTCAATATCTTGTAAACAAAAATTCGATCTAGTCTATTGTTTACAGCAAACTTTATTTCAATATTTTACAGAAAAGTTCATCTAGTCTATTTTCTACAGTAAACTTTATTTCAATATCTTGCAGAAAAGTTCATCTAGTCTAATGTCTATGGTGATAATTGATGTTGTGATAGATAGGGAAACATTTTACACAAGTATTATAAATAAATCTTGTAAAAAAAATCGATCTATTCAGTGGCATCACTAGGGGGGTGCGGACCGCACCGGGTGACACCATCAGAGGGGGTGACACCAAAATGACTGTCTATAAAATTTTTGAATGTTTTGTGCAGGAAGGAGGTCTATGGTGATGACACCATGAGTTACCACACTGGGTGACGCCAACCCTAGTGACGCCACTGGATCTAGTCTATTGTTTACAGCAAACTTTATTTCAATATTTTGCAGAAAAGTCCATCTAGTCTATTGTCTACAGTAAAAGTTATTTCAGTATCTTGAAGAAAAGTCCATGGATTCTCTTGTCTACAGTAAACTTTATTTCAGTATCTTGAAGAAAAGTCCATCTAGTCTATTGTCTTCAGCAAACTTTATTTCAATATCTTGAAGAAAAGTCCATCGAGTCTATTGTCTACAGTAAACTTTATTTCAGTATCTTGAAGAAACGTCCATCTAGTCTATTGTCTACAGTGAACTTTATTTCAGTATCTTGCAGAAACGTTCATCGAGTCTATTTTCTACTGCAAGCTTAATTTCAGTATCTTGCAGAAAAGTTGATCTAGTCTAATGTCTGTAGTGATAATTGATATTGTGATAGATATGGAAGCATTTTTGCACAAGTATTATGAATAAATATAGAATATGGGTTGATTCAGTCTTCAGTTTGCTTTAATTGTTGAATTTCGCGTGCATGTACTCGTGAAAGTACGTTTTTCTTTATTTTTTATCTTACTTTCGTAAAACAATTCACCTGTCACCGTAACATGCTTTCTCTATTTCTGTTAAGAGATAATAATAATAATAATAATAATAATAATAATAATAATTATTATTATTATTATTATTATTATTATTATTATTATTATTATTATTACATGATAATCATAATAACATTTTCTAAATATGTTCTTGTGTCGTTTTAAGACTGCTTTTATGAATGGTTAGCTGTTTTATATCATATTTCCCATTACAATAGATCTTATTTCTCAACGTCTCGTTCAGTTTCATAGCGTATTCGAATACCGACCAAGAACAATCCAAAACGGATGGAAAATGATGCAACAGAGGACGCTAATAAAGACGCTGAATTCAGCAGTTTTATTGTCCTACGCAATGCATCATTTGTAAATAAGAGGTACAACTGTTATGTCGAAATAACTTAAATTTATTTGAAAAAGCTTCAAAATGGAAACAAAGTTCCTTATTCGGTTGCATTAAAGAACACCACAGCCACATTTTCGGCGTTTTAAAATGTTTAATATGCCATATCCATTTTCTGCTTACAAGAAATAAAAGCGTATTTTTGAGCAAGTTGCAAGTGTCAGAGAGCAAAGGCAATAAACCGACACTATTCTGAGGCATTTTACAAATCATAAGTAAGCTTGAACTGACCATAGAAAAAACGGTTCCTGGTTGTGGAATATGGTCTTAATCCTGTGTTGTAAATTAGAATATGGCAGCAGGGAGGGTGAACTCTACAAAATGGGATTCGAGCAAACATATCTAAAACAAAGATTTCACACGAAAAAAATTAAAAAAAAGGTCAATAACGTCAAACTGAAGCCTCTAACTTTCCGTGATGAAATCACCGGGGTTAGTTCGCGCTGTTACTTCGCCGTTGACATTCGTGTTTATAAAGTTTTGTGAGTGATCGTTTATGTGCTCGTGCACATCATTTTTGTTAGCCCACCCTCCCTGCTGCTGTGGTTTTTATCCAAATATTGTATCAAGTCCGTTACGATATATTGACCTTGGATCATGCAAGTTTATTGTTATCAAACCAAACGATGGAGCTTGTACTTTTGAAAAAAAGTGTTTGAACTTAATCATGTCCATGTCACCTGAACACCAAGTATAAGAAATATTTTGCAGCGTATGATTATCAAACACAACTAAAATATTGCAGTTATCTCTGATTACTTTAGGTATTTGTGTATAACGCTGTGTAACATAAATCACGTCTGTATTTTTATGTCTACCTCGAGAAAATATCCTAGCTGGATTTGATTGTTTGTCCAGCATGACATCATCGTATACTACTAAATTATTAATACTTCCATCCAGATCATCTACAGATGGCGCTTCATCAATATCGGTGATAAAATCAATAACGTCACCGTCTTCATTCAGCAACTTTGCATTTTCATTAAAATCCTTAAGTACTTCATAGCATCGCTGATCATTCACGGATGGAGCTACTAAATACAATTTATCCCACTTCAGCCATCTCATGATGAGATTAAGCAATAATTGTGTTTTGCCTGATCCAGATGGACCTATTATTATCATCCTGATAGAATTCGGTAGCGCTGGGTGATGCTTTACTGGCACTTGTTTTCGTGTTGCAGAAAAGTCAATTATATCCATATAATAAATAATATGAATTTTTATTGCGTTCGATGCAAGACTGCCACGTCAACCACTGGATTAACAACAATAATAACAAAAAATAAAAAACATGCACTGACAGGAAATTTGCGAAGAGTGTGGCACAAAAAAATACAAATTTATTTCTAACAAATACAAAGTCGGCGGTGACGCTGCTACAGCGTTGGGAAAATTACCAGGATTGCCGTGGGCGAAATATCCCGGGGAAAAACACTTACCGGGTTATAATTATTGTGGGCCTGGGACTCGTTTAGATATCCGTCTTGACGATCAAGATCAACCGCGACCTGGAGAATATCCCGTAAATGGAATCGATCAAGCATGTTACGTTCACGATATTGCTTATCGAGATAAAGATTTACAACAACGACATCTCGCCGATATAAAATTAATTCATGCATAAATAATGTAAAAAAATAAATCGCTTCGAGAAAAATTAGCTGCTTTCTTAGTAAAAACTGGTATGAAAGGTAAAATTATGTTAGGGGCTGGGTAATTAATTATATGATCATTGTAATGGAGTCTATTTATTATTCCCCGAGAGGATATTGTAAGGGCAAAGCAGCGATTAGTAAACTCGCCGAAACTGCAAAGGTTTCACGTGCTGTTGCTGCAGCGTGGTTAGCACGACAAGCAATATGGCAAATCTATCTACCACCACCTAAAAAAATTCAGTATGCACATTTTGATGTCAGCGTTCCCAATGAAGTTCATCAAGCAGATATTTTATTTTTGCCACACCATACTATTAAAACACGTGGACGTCAATCACGCACATACAAATATGTTTTAACTGTCGTTGACATTGCAAGTAGATATAAAGAAGCAGAACCACTGTCAACAAAGACAGCAACTGAAGTTGCATCTGCGTTTGAACGAATTGATCAACGTGGTGGTCTACGATGGCCACGGTTGCTACAGGTTGATCCTGGCAAAGAATTTCATGGTGCAGTATCATCGTTGATGAAAAAACATAATGTCAAAATCAGACGAGGACACACCGAAATTCATCGTGATCAGGCAATCGTTGAAAGATTTAATCGAACACTTGCTGAGCGGTTATTTGGATACCAGTATGCGAAGGAAATAATTTATACAGATACAAGATCTCGTGAATGGGTTGCAAGGTTACCAAGTGTGATAGCTGCGTTAAATAATGAAATTACTCGTGCAACTTCTATGAAACCTTCTAATGCGATCAAAAAAAATATATACCCCGTAGCGATGGCCACGGACAACAACAGGAATCTTCCTCTCAACCAGTATTAGGTAATGTGACTGTCAGGTATTTATATGAACCTGGTCAACTTGTACGAGGTAAAAAAAAGAGCAACTGATCCTATCTGGAGTGTGACCACACATAAAATTTCTAGCGTGGTTAGATCTACTGGTAGACCTGCCATCTACAGACTGGATTCAACTGCTCCTCAGCGTGGATTTGTTCGCGAACAATTACAAATAATTCCTAAAGACACACAATTACCACCGCGTTTACTTTTGTAAATTGGAACCCCGACGTCGATTGCATTCAAGACAGGTCAGCATCACATTATCACATGTATGACCAAGATCACTATTAATTCTATCCACGGTAAATTGTCTTGGATTATTACTCGAATACTGCCACAGCATATTACAGTTACAACTTGCACAATAATTATTCTGTCGTTGTTTAAGTGTTATAATAAATTCAACATCAATATCAAAATCACGATTATTTTTTTTGTCACATTGCTTATAACCAAATAGTTTTTTTTTTATTATGCTAATAACTTCAGTGTCACTGACAGTTTGATCATTATTTTCTGTGGTGTCTATGATAACTCTGTGTAGTTGAGATATTCTCCTGACTCTAGATACTGCTAGATAGACTAAATTTGACCACTCGATTCTGTCATCGACAATCCAGATATTTGTATCAGTAATAGTTAGTCCTTGTGACGAGTGAATCGATATAGCATATCCTAGCTTCCACGGTTAGTTATTCATACTCAACGCGCTCTCAACAACATCAACCTCAACCAAAACAATATCATTCAGCACAAGATTTTGTTTTTCATTTGCTCCTGGAATTTCAACTTCGATATTCTGTCGTCGAGTATCTATTGGGCGATAACACAACGGTACAGGTAACGTTGGAAATCTTTCCTTGTGCAACAGAAATAATTTCTCTTGTAATTCATCGCGAACTATTTTTCTACTCGCGACTATCAAATCGTTTGGTCTCCACAAATTCCAAAAATCATTTACAGGAGTTTCCGGAATTATTTCACGCATTATCTCACATTGTATTTTATCTGGCTGTAGTCTGATTAATCTTTTAAATTCTTTTAGGGGGTCATCAATAGCTCTATGATCATCATTTATTTCTTCGTAATAATCCACAAATGATTTCAACCACTCGTGCGGAGATTGACCGACGAAAGGTGGTGGTTGACCATGATCGCCGCACATAATTACCGCAGTATTTTTTGTCAGTAACCAATCAAGAAATATTTTTAGTGTTTCCACCGACACAGTACAAATCTCATCCCAGATAATGATTTTCGGAATATATTTCTCACCCATTCGCTCAGGTGTCCATGTATCTCCACACCATCTAAAGAAACTATGGTATATACACGATTTTACTCCTCGTTGTTTTATTTCTCTTGCTAGTCTGTGTGTAGGTGTCAACACAATCATATCTAAACTCCGAAATAATTCAATCGCACGTGTTGTTTTACCAGATCCTTCAGGTCCATTGAGATAAATGGTTTTATGTCTGGCCACGGGATCAAATACACATGGTGATGTTGATACTGGTATTTGATTGTCATTACCTTAGTATGTCTCCGCGATATCAACGTCGGCTGTTTCAGAATAGTCGAGTATACTTTCTTGTTTTATTCGCCATGATCCCCATTCGCCGCTACCAAGTAACGGTTTTACCAAATCTAAATATTTTTTTCCACATAAAATGAATCCGTAGCAACTCTGACGGCGTAACAAGGAAATCTATTTATCCTCGATAATAAATTTATAGAAACGTAAGCGAGCATAGAAGATCTTAAATGAGTAAATTGCGGTGACTCACCATCAATATAACTCACTATTGTACCTAGTTTGGTTCCATCTGACAAATAAGCATTGCTTCTGCTTATAAATGTTCCTTTGCTCGTTGTATCAGTAATTATAAAATCTAACTCAGCATCATCATTGATTAATCTTGTACAATGTCGCTTATGATCTTCATCTCCTGACTCAGTCAGGGGTGAATGTTTCTTTTGTTGTGGTAGCCAAACTTGTTTCTGCGAATGATATGATATAATAGCTTCACTTACACTCAACGATATTAAAATTCCAGCATCAAGCATGTATCGTAATAACACCGTTGGAAGCCAATGTTTTTCTGAGAAATGTCTACCAAACCAAGCATAAACGATAGGATGAAGATGATCGCGGAACTGAAACGATTTTACACAAGCAAATCCAGTTGAATCAAAATCAGGCAATGGTCCATTTATCGCAACTTTTGTCATTTCGTGTGTGGGATGGCCAAATCGATCAAAGTATTTAAAACACTCTCCGTATCCAAGAAAACTTCCAGGATAACACGCAACCATATCAACGGATATAACTTTACGATGATCGTATTTGGTATTCCATAATCCGCCATGCCCATATTCGACACAACTATGCTGAATATCTTCAAGGAATTCTGATCGCGTCGGCGACCATGAATTTTTCTTCTGAGCAAAGTGAGCCGCAACTGATGGAACTGTAAAACAATTATTTAATAATTGCTCAACTTCTACATCATCAGAATTATATTCACGCCAAAGGCGCTGTGCAAGATTTTTCATTTCTTCATGGAGAGATTCTCTACGGTAAATATCTCCGTTAGGTTTTACAAATTGATCGTAATATGCGGATTCTGAACTCTGAAATAACCAAACAGATACAGGATCGTTCTTGCTGATATCGCCGATAGCATCGAATATATAATCGTCATAAAATCTGACTGTCCTATCTCGTGGAAATATTGTTACAGCATCGGTCCATGCATGCGCGTTATGATCAATGATCGTTATTGGAGTTCCATTTTTTGTATATTTCTGTTTGTACAAAATTTCTCCGGTTAGTGTTTTTACTGTTATTGGAAATCTTAATTTCTTTTCTAGCTTAGCAACGTCACTGATAGATGCTCCGGTATCTCTAACTGTTTCTGCCCATTCGTTTATTTTTTGTGCGTCTTATATCCGTTAAACCGTTTCCGCGTATTGCTTTTGAGAAATGTTCCATAACTCGTTCAGCTACGCAATTTATTCTTGAGATTTACATCGGTTTGAGATCCCCAACGCTGGGTTTATTATTTAGCGGATATATTGCATATATAACTGCCGTGACAGGATATGCTCGTTCATAATATGGTTTATCAACACCGGTAAGCACACCTGGCTTGGATTGTTTATTTAATGTAACAGTATTATTTCCAGTAGGAAGTCGTACAGATTCTTGTTTGTCACGAATAATCCAAGTATCATCATCTGTCTGAACAATACATTTTACTAAAATAATATATCGCTGATTGCCTTGATAAATATCAAGGTAGTTAATAATATTTTTACCTCGCTCGTCACTCATTCTAGCATCAACAACAACACCTTTGTCACTCATAATCCTGAACGTCGACCAAGTATGAGCCGCACCATCATTGCGAAATTCTTTTTTACCTTCACGGATACGATCGGTCATATCACTATTTATCAGAGCCAGATCTTGCATGGAAAAATTAAATATAGATTTTGGTAATTTGTCAAGATCAAATCTTGTGGTGGAAGATTCAATCGTGGATAATCTCTCAAATTCCTCCATACTATATTTAAGACAAATATATATGTTTAATTAAACTTTAATTATATATATAATGATTCAAACAAACAACCGATGCCGATCGCTCATGATTGGATTTTCAACTCCTTGTAATAAATCATGCGTAAATGAATTCTGTGGTCAACACATGCAAAGTTTCCGAAGAGGTAGTCTAGGACCAAAACCGTATTTACGATGCGGTGTTGGAGTCAGAGGAGAAACACGATTATGTGGAGCGTGTGGCGGTAAAAGATAGACAGAGCTGAAACGATATTACGATAAGAAGTCGTCAGGTGATTCTCCGTTAAAAACCGCTGAAGACTATCTGGCTAGATTTCAAAACAATCATTTAGACAAATAATATTTTATATACAAAATGGAGCAAAATGAATTTGTAAAGCACCCAGTATTTAAAAATTATGAAGCATCTCGTGATGGTGTCATCAGAAATTGCAGATTTAAAAAAAAGTCGGTACTGTTGATAACGGCTGTTTTAGAGTTAGTGTTGGAAAAAAAAGATATCACTCACATAGGTTCATCTTCGAGTGTTTTCATGGGGTCATCGAAGACGGACTTGTAATTGATCACATAAATTCAGACCCGAAAGATAATTCTTTAAATAATTTGCGTGTTGTTACACAGAGTCAGAATAGTGCATGTGGAAATACTGGAAAATGTAAAATGTTTGAAAAAAGATCGGTTATATCCATAAATACAGAGACAGGTAAAGAGATAACTTTCCCATCCATGTATGCAGCTGGTAAATATTTTGGTATTCACCCGCGTGCGGTACAATTTGCGGCGGATAATATTACCAGATCAGCTTATTCAGTTAAATACGATCAAAAAATTATATTCCGGTATATACAATAAAGAGAGATAAATCCGTCATCGCTGATAAAGCAATCAAGTAGTTGTCTCCTTTTTTTTTTTTGTTATTGCTTATACATATTCAGTGATAAGAATCCGTCCCATCGTTGATAGAGTAATCAAGTAGTTATTGTACTTCAGTATAATCGTAATACTTAAATATCTCTCCAGTCCAAGCATTTTAACTATATGGAAGTATTAATTGCAGAAAATATATCCTCAAACAGAACATAAAACCTCAGCCGTGATATTATATTGTACACATATAGATCGCAGCAGACGACACTATACTAAATGAATCTACGCAGTTCTGCAGTAGGCGGAATATACCAGAACAATATCGATCCGGTGCATTTACTAACACAGAGTTCTGGCCGTAACAGGGTTACTGTATTTTAATAAAGCAGAAACGGCAGAAATATATAAAATTGCAGAATTTATTCAGAATCAGAATATTATTTCAGTGTCCGTGACATTGTCACTGGTTTCACAGTCACTGGTGAGGCAGTGTGAATATTTATATACTTAAATTTAACTATAATTCATAACAACTCCGATGGCCGTGTGGTTAAGGTGTTTGCGTGCAGATCCACTAGTGTAGACTCTCTGCGTGTTCGAGTCTTCAAAAATGCTAAAGATATATTATCTTGCATTCGGCGACAGATGCTATTATAGTGGGGGCGCAAGCCCCATGAGATTTCATGTAACCCTCACCACGTCAAACAACGTGGTGGGTGCAGTTTTGCACTTACCCCGGGGTTTGCTTTGGAGGTTTTTTGTTTTTTTTACATGAAATCGATATGCCTAGACAATCCTCTGAATTTCTAATATTTCGTATCGCACATTAGGAATTCGCATTGACTGTGTCAATGGGGTGTGTCTATGCGCTTGCGTCCCCAAAATAAACAGCAGGGTGATGTGAAGTCGCGACCTTGTGACCTCACTGAAGGGTACCCACATAGGGACATTCAGAAAGAATGTCTGCCGGACCAAAAAGTCTCAATAAGGTGCCTGTGGACCATAAAACAGGTCTTAACCAATGAAAGAGTGCCCCGTGGGCTTAAGGCCCCAACAAGGGACTCTTAGGATCTTATTGGTAAAGGCTTTACCGGCAGAAGGGACCCAGTGGAATGGTAGACTGAGCATCATAGCTGCTGTTTATTTTTGAATTTATAAAATATATATTTTTATTTTTGTGTGATTCAGAAATAATATATTTTTATATTTATCTGATTCAGAATATATTTTTATTATTATCTGATTCAGAATATATTTTCATTATAATAAAATTTTATTTTTTATGAAATTCAGTCAGATTTTCTAAATCTGATAGGTTAATATACCCATCAAAATTGTGACTTTGGTCAGATTTTCTGAATTTGATGGGTATTATACCCGTCAGTGTTGGAATTTTGTACAGATTTTCTAAATTTGATGGGTATATTACCCGTCAGCGTTGCGAATTCTGTACAGATTCTGTAAAATATTTTATTTTTTATAAATATTTATTCTGATTCAGATTTTTTATAAATATTTATTATGATTTAGATTTTTTTATGAATTCTGTACAGATTTTATGAATTTGATCGGCAATATACCCAACAATATTGTGACTTTGGTCAGATTTTATGAATTTGATGGGTATAATGCCCGTCACTGTTGGAATTCTGTACAGATTTTATGAATTTGATGGGCAATATACCCAACAATATTGTGACTTTGGTCAGATTTTATGAATTTGATGGGTATAATGCCCGTCACTGTTGGAATTCTGTACAGATTTTATGAATTTGATGGGCAATATACCCAACAATATTGTGACTTTGGTCAGATTTTCTCAAATATTTTATTTTTATTCAGAAATATTTACTCAGAAATATATTTTTATTTAAACAAATAATTTATAATATATAAAATAATGAGTCACGAAAACATCACATCAATTATTTCTGCTATTAAGAAATTACAACACAGCGGGGTGAAAATATCTGACCAACTTGATCCTGAAAAAATAATGAGTGATTTCGAATCATTACAATTTCGGAGATCAGAAAATAGATACACCTGACCCGCCGATTATAGATTTATAAAGATAATTCAGCAGGCGATGTTACGATCGCTGGCGGCAATCACTGATACGCAGGTGAAATTATTTGTTCCTTTTTCACGGGCCATCGAGCGGGTTAGGTTAGAATTATCTCACGAATACGGAACGAAGCGACTCGTACACGCTCGTATAAAACAGCTGAAAGATATCATGGCGATGACTGAGTTGATAAACGAAGACACGGAAGAATTACTGGCTAAAGATAAAGACGACGAGTGTGACTGTAGTGACTGCGTCACTAATGACTGTGTCACCAATGACGAAGTCATCAGTGACAACGTCACCAGTGACAACGACGACGAAGCTAGAATACCCACTTGTAAAGTTGTCCCAGCTGATTTTAAACCGTAAAAAAATAATTGTTGTATCACGGCGCAACAAAAAAAAAAAAATATTTTATCCTTGACGTTCTCTTTGACATTTTTTTTTGCTTGGTGTTTTCTACGATCTCACATACAAGTTTACATTCAGTGACTCCGACCTAAGATCGAGCAAGTGGCCATTTTGGTCAGTAAGTTTGAAATTTATCCGTGATAAGAGACGACTGTGACATCGCAGATAAACAACGTTGATTGGTTCTGATACAATCAAATAACCTGGAGGGACTTGAGGTGTAAATGAGTAGAGAATGTATCCTTGTTGGGCCTGATTAGATTTATCAGTGTCCACTTGATAACTGCCGTCGACGGCATCACATACTAGATTGACAGCGATCGTTGATGTGATGTTGACGATGCCCGGGGCGACATGACGGCCACCACCATATGGGTCGTTATTGTATCTGAGAATACTTGCTGGTGGGGATATTTTTCTCCATGATTCAAGGATTTTTGGAAACATATCTGTGATGTTAAGTTCAATTTTTGGGATAATATTATAATCACGTTCATTTCTATATACTTTTCCTCGTAAAAAGTTTTTTATATTAAAACGGTCAACCAAACTATCAGTACCATAATTTTTAATAAGTACCTTTTCATTCAATTTAGCGTTTTCATCTATCACATGTATCATATGTGTATAGTCAGATATTACTGCGTTTAGATGCTTAATTGAATCAATGATATTTTTTCTTACATCATCGTTGTAATTTATTGTTAAATCAAGAATTAATTTTTTTTTTTTTTACATATTTATGAATTCTGTCAAATTCATCTATAATTGGGTCAAGGAATTTGTTAGGTTCAGCAAGAATTACTAAACCTAGAGAACGGTCGTATATAGTATGTGGCCGATAAACATCTGGTAATAAAAATATTTTTTGTCCATCATCGGTAATAAAATATTCATCAACGTTCCACGGGTATTTATTTTCTGTATTCGGGTGTTTTTGTAAATTTTTGCTCCGTCGTCAAAAACTCATCTAGACGTGGTTGTGGTGGACCCTCATATGTTGGTTGAATATCTGTCCATCCCAACACTGACCTGATCGAAGACTGATATATATATCCACGGCGTAATCCGGCGATAGTATTTCAACGGCCGACGACAGCGTTGGCTCGTGGACGGTAATGGCAATCTTTGATTCTTTTCCTGTGATGGATTTAATTCTGCGTTGGAATTCTTTATTGATTTGTTCTATTTGATAACTTCCCGTTGGTACACTGACTACTTGCCAATCAGGAGTTTCATCGGGTTTGTTTTTATTTGCAAATACTAATGAATTATTCGGTTGTAGTCCACCAAACGATGTCGACCTAATATTGGGCCAACTATAATAAACTCGTAATTGCGCTAGACCTATCTCGGAAGCTGGAATTGCAGTTGGAAAATTAATACTGAATTCGGGCTAAGTCGAGCTCGCTGATATCATTGTGGTTCTTACCGGAGCAGTGTTAGTGACGATCTGTTGTGGTAATTCCCTTGACTCAGCCATTATTATACTATTATTGTTTTAAATCCTGTTCAGGAATTTTTTCATTAACGACGACGGTGACTGTGTCACTGACGTTGAATACTTCATTGTATATCTTTATTGCGATACTGAATTCTTCATCGGATATTATTCCATCATTAAGTGACGAAGAAATCAACGATGATAATTTGGAATATGCGGTCGTTGCAGTATGTAATTTCATCGTGTACTCGTTTAAGTTTTCATTCGTGCACGTATTTATTTTTTTGGCGACTATAGTAAATATTTCAGCGATCGACGTTGACGATGAAACAATGATTGTTACAACGATCGGCGCCGTCATCGTAGCTAGCGATGCTAATACTACGCCGGTTTCAGCAACTAGCGTAGAAACCGAATAAACCATGATATCAACGACGGTTGCACGTCTACGATACTTCTTTATTTTCGCTACATAATTATCGATGATGGTTTTTAATTTATTCTGCCATGTCGTTACTTGATCGTATCTGTATCTGTTAACGTCTATCATTATACTTAATTGTTGTCGTCTAAGACAGTGATAAATTCCAGACACCACCAGTAACGTCTCGGGGGTATTTCCGTTGATATCAACGTAAATGTTTCTTTGGTGTCCTTGGTTAGCATCACCAGTAGAGGATTATGATATACATTAGGCGATGATGAAGTGGCCGCAGTAATTTCCAAACCATACATGGATAACGTGTATAACCCGGTTACTTCTGCGGTATGTTCGAGACTGTTATTGCGCGGTGTCCACGTTGATACCCCAGACGCCACCGTGTACGTGATGTTGCTAATTTGTTTGTGTGGAATTTTAATCAGATTGTTTTTTTCAGTGATATTAGGAATGCCGCTGACAATATCATTGAGTTTTGTCTTTATATCTTTGAGATTTATGTCAACGGTTGATGGACTTCCAAAGAATTCTTCAGCGGTTTTATGAAGTTTTTGAAAATTTCTACGAGTATTATTAAACGCACCTACATGAACGTCATACTCGGCTCGAAGTGTATTTACTCTATCATTGATCGTGGTATCGCTATCATCCACATATTTCTTCGTTGCGGCATCTTCGTCGCCGTCTGGTGATCGTAGAGCAACAATTTTATTTGAATTCATGTTAATTTCGCCGGTGGATTTTAAACGATCAGAAACACTTTTTCGAATTTCATCTCAAATTCCTGTAATAGACACAGATGAATCTCTGATTGTTCCGATGTTAGTAAACGTTGCAATGTTACCTTCGGTTGATCCAAGAACTCTACGAAGAATTTCAGTCCATTTGAGATTCCTCGTTTTTAGAACTCCAAATTGGTCTTGAAATACAACGACTTCATTGGCGTCTACTGATGTTAAATTCGTCAACGAAGCAAAGTCATCCTTGGTAACGTAATCTGATAAATCTATGTTAAGTTGTTTTTTACCAGGCGCCGCAGCAGGTCTTCCGTAGATATCTACCATTATATGATTAGCGATTTTTTAGTGTATATTCATGAACAACTTTATGAGGTGGTTTCGTTGATCTTGATACGGCATCAAGTACTGTTAGTGCTTCACGGCCACATATTGGTGGATCCGTTAATGTTTGTGCTGGTAGCGTTGAATACCAGATTGGAATATTTTGAAATCTGCCGACGTATTTTAAAAATTCTTTTGGTGGCGCCAACCCATACGAATCAAAATAAATAATTCCACGTGGATCAATGGCGTATGCGACAATAATGAGTACCTGACCCCGTTGATGAATCAAGATTAATAATACCTGTTTCTGACAGTGCCGGATTTTTCGGTAATTGATCACGCATAAAAACACCTCTAAATTTTTTTTATATTTAACTGATTAGCGGCGTTGATAAGATCAAAATTCGATAGTGGAACTATCGTCAACGGTGAAGCCGTCAACGGCATCATCGTTGAGTCCCTGGAATTCTTAGTCCGCGTCCAACGTGAGGTCGTGTTCCTGGAAGTCTGAGTCCGCGTCCGACTCGTCGTCATCGTCTTTTTTTTAATCCAATATATCCACCTGATGCTTTTTTAATAGCTTTTTGTGTTGCGATTGTTGCTGCACCACTAAGAGCACCTAACGCGGAAGTTTTTGCAATAGCTGGTGCAGCTGCAGCAACAGCTGGTGCGGCTGCGGCAAACAGCGCCGGTAATGCAGCTAGAAACGGAAATATTCCGGCGGTTTTAATAGAATCTTTAATGGCGTTCACGGAAAGATTTAATCGTATTCCTTTATTGGAGTGTTTAGCTTCGTTGAATCTTTTAAACTGACGCTCGGTCAACGATAATTTATTTGCACCGGACATTTGATCGTGTTTTAATGATATTTTTGTTCCGCATCGTGATGCTAACGGTGATTGTAATCGTTTAATCTGACCCGGGGTCAGACTGACACTAACATGATGATACGACATTTATGACATATATTTGATTTCTAAATACTGATTTAAATCAGCGCTTGCATATTCTCTACGGGAGCATCAACGACTCTCAGGCGGCCACCAGCACCTTCAAGTAGCATTGCTTTATCGGATAATATAACGGCGATGGCTCTGTATCTAACATGTTGAACTGGTGGACCAACTGCAACAACAGGTAATTCTGTTACACGAGCTCGAAAGTGAATATCAACGACAGACTGTCTAAACAAATCCAAATGTTCCAATGAAAAGTAACAAATCGGATACAGCGTTGTAAAATCTAACTGTGATATTTGTAAACCAGTATCAACATTTTGATCACGCCCCATAAATGACATCAATCGATGATACGCACGCGCTACATGATTTTGATTAAAATTTAACAAAATATCCTCGGATGGTTCTTGATGACCGTTTATTCGCAGCGACACCTCGGAAACACCGAGTTTGTCAAATATCATTAAACTACGTGTTTGATCATTTACTCGCCTAGTATCTTGAAGCGCAACGAATATATGGCGCGGTGCAAAGATACCTTGTTGTGATGCTATTTGCCACGTAAATAAACCATTAACGGAACTTTGAATAGTATCTGTGGTTGTTGTTAGCCAAGACAACGTTGACTTGCCGCCGCTAGACATAAAAGCTAGCAATCGATCTTCGAAGGTAATCGCTGGGGTCATTACTGGCATCCACAATGAAAGTTTTGTTAGATTTACTTTACCAGCATCACCGGCTGGTCTCCATATTGCATCATTGTCAGTTGCTTTCCTGACATGTACAACTGTGTGTTTGGCTCCGAAGATAACCTTTCGTACGTGTCTGCAGAATCCAAAGATATGTGATAATGGAATCGCGCAAGAAAATCTTCTATTCTACCTTGCAACATTGCTCGACGTGATCTAAATCCGAAGTTGAAATCTGGATCGACATTGATAATCATACTTTGCACGTCCACGTCGGCATTTCTAGCAAAGTTCCTTGGTCGTCCTATTTAATACTGATTATATTCGGGATCATTAGAAGTATCCTTGGAAAACATCATTGATGGACCAGCTGATCTTGAATAATCGTCACTGTATCGCGCAAGACTAAGTATAGCCGTAGCGACGTCAACATCTTTTTGAATGGATTCAATATTTCTTCCGTCGATCATGTATGTGGCGCTGTCAAACAACGCCATGACACCGTTATTGACAAAACCAACACTATTACTGGCGCCGTATTCAGTATCATCTGTTTTTACAAGTTCACCTTCAACCTCGATAAATGCCTCCGTGGGCAAGAAATATCTACTTGTATCTTGAACTTGTAATTCTATTCGTCCACGCTGATTTGGTATTCAAGCATCGTAAGAATAATATTGACAATCACGCACAGACTCATCCTTGAGAACTGGCGCATCCACGTCAAATGCGGGATTAGATACTCGTTTGAACATGTTATGTTATTAATCATCGTCTAATACGAAGACCACTGCCCGCCATCAGACTTGCTGTTACATTTTTTTCTCCCTCTTCGGCCAATGACTCTGTCATCGCTGCTAGTTTTTGATTTGCGGCTTGATTTATTACTTACTAACACTTGCAGGCATCGCTTCAGTGCTGGGTAATTTTACGGGTTGAGATTTTCGTCGTATTAATCGTGCTAGTCTATCCTTGATCGTAGAAAATACTTTACCGGCGACTTCAGGAGCTTTTTCACGAATAACATTAGTAGCTTTCATGCCTATTTCCTTTATAATCGGTATTGCTTTTGGGGCAATTCTCGAAAATAAACCCTTAACAACATCACCGAATCCATCCCCGTAAAATGTCTCGTATACAGGTAATTGTCCATTTACCACCCTGACCATGATTGGTCTGCGTTGATTAACGTGTATGATCATCTATTATAATCAATTATTTAACTGTTTAATCGCTATAATAATCATCGATAACTTCATTGATGAGAGACCGATACACGTTAATATCCATGACGCCACCGGTAAATAATCGTTGACAAATGGATGTGATTTCGTTTATAATTTCTGGAGAATTATTACCAGCTCGTTTTCCACCAACAAGAATTTCTAATCTGTCTACGTCAGCTACGACACTGTCAGGACAAGTAACACGACCACATCCTCGAGCATTAATACCACTTCCAGTTGCGCCTTTATCATCTGGAGAACCTTCTGGGAAATAAAATGTTTCATCGCTGGATGATGTGGATAATTTTTCTTGTGGTTGTCGTTGTCTTATTGATGATAGTCGTTGTCGGTGTTGTTGTGTTCGTTGTTCTAGTTCTTTTTGTCGTTGTTCTTGTTCTCTTTGTCGTTGTTCTCGTTCTTGTTATAGTTGTTCTTGTTGTAGTTGTTCTAGTTCTTTTTGTCGTTGTAGAAATATATATCGTTCTTCTGCTGATAATTGCGAAAGTTTTATGTGTTTATTTATTACCTGAAGATATTCCATATAATTTGAATTGTCGCTTCGAACTTGATCAACGTCATAGTATATGCGAAATATCCATTTGTACCAAATTTCGCGACTTATAAAATCATTAGTGTATTCAGATTTTAAAAATCGTGATCGATCATTATAACCATTAACAGCAATAAAAGCTAAATCTTTAATATTTTGGGAATTTTTAATATAATTAATAGCATCTTTGGTAAATTTATTAGACATATTAACCCTGACTCGTACTTGTTCTGATTCTTGTTGAGTAACATCTTCCGCTTGGTCTTCTTCCTTAGGTATTTCCGGGGTTGGCATCGCAGTAGCTATTTTCTCCGGAAGTTCTCGTAGAATTTATTTTGTCTTTTTGGTTCGCTCCGCTATTTTTTTTTTTAGTTTCTTTCGCTGTCTCAGCTAACACAGGAACAATACCTTTAGTAGTTTCAGTGATAGTTTAAATAATTGTTCTGCGGATTCTGTAAACTCTTCTTGTGTTTGTTGACGCTCTTGTAATTGTTGTTTTACTTGATCAAGGGCAGGTAAATATTTCTTAATTGCTTCTAGTCGTTCTCGAGGTAATCTTGCTGAGTGAGCTTCACCGATCATTATTATAATGCAATGGTTTAATTACAGCAGCAGGGAGGGTGGGCTAACAAAAATGACGTACACGAGCACATAAACGATCACTCACAAAACGTTATAAACACGAATGTCAACGGCGAAGTAACAGCGCGAACTAACCCCGGTGATTTCATCACGGAAAGTTAGAGGCTTCAGTTTGACGTTATTGACCTTTTTTTAAATTTTTTTTCGTGTGAAATCTTTGTTTTAGATGTGTTTGCTCGAATCCCATTTTGTAGGGTTCACCCTCCCTGCTGCTAATATTTAGCATTTTCCTTATCTTATGAGGATAATAACATCATATCATATTAGTATATTAATATCTTATCATATTAGTATATTAATATCTTATCATATTAGTATAATAATATTTTATCATATCAGTATATTTATATCTCATCATATCAGTGTACGGCCTGCTAAATATATTGACTTGATAAGATAGCGTTCATGAAAAATTGCTTTAATCGATCACTTTAAGTACAATCGCAGTTTTTATAGTCTATGTGAGTTTGTGTGTGTGATTTGGATTTTTCACGTAGCTTTAAAAAACGTTCAATCATATCGCTACGATTGCTAGCACTGGGGCATCATGCGGCACACATGCAGCAGATGTCCCACCCAGTCACATTATCCTGACACCAGGCCGACCAGTCGTAACACTAACCTCTTAATGCTGAGCGCCTAGCGAGGCAGTTGTTAGTACCATTTTTAAAAGCTTTTGGTTTGACTCGGCCGAAGTTCGAACCCGCAACCTCCCTCATCCTAGGCGGACGCTCTAACCACTAGGCCACCGAAGCAGACCAGTTTTTAGAGAAAAATAATATATTTAAAAAATGAAAGTACCTGAAGATGGTAAAGACTCTAGATTGATCTAAAATTGTATGAGTGGAAGATCTGCTAGCAGAGGTTCCGTATTATAAAGAAATATCACACATTGATTGTTCCTCGAATATTTTGACGAAGGAACTTGCTTGTTAGGAAATTATGAATTTCTGGAAATTATAATTTTGACATAAGAATATGATTAATAGTATTGAATGCTTTATTTTAGTTAAAAATCAGTTTTAATATTTCCTAATGTTAAAAGTTTCGGATTTATTTTAGACTGAATAATATTTCCAGTACTGATTGATTCTGGTCTAAATTAGATAAGATGCAACTATTTGGAGGATGTGTCACTTTTTGTACCTATGTTAGGAATGCTGGGGCTAACTTTGTCATCGTCCACGGTATCTTCTCTTTTGAGAAACCAAATATGTAGTTTTGAAAGAAAAAAGTCAAGGTTGCTACACAACCAACAACGCCCTACCATGAATATTATGGTACATGTTATATTAAGGTCCTTCTTTTTGAGCACGAAGGCGTCGAGCTGCAGATAATTTTCCGGTAGTACTAAATTACAAAATGTGTTACCAAGTAGGTATGAGTGGTCAAAGCACCGGCAATCATAGACAGGGGGACAGACAGTAGAACGGAAAGAAGTGATAAAATTACTATAATTGCATCCTCCGGAAATTACAGCCAGATGTTGTTGTTTTGAGTTTAACACCATATGTGGTGATTGATATCTGAAATATAAAACCCATTAAAATACTTTTCATTAAAGATAGGAGAATGTAGGTTATCTTTAGATGTCTATATTTAACAATGATACTCTTGATTTGGTATCAATATGCCTCGTTTACAAAAGCAAACTTGCAAATAATATTTAGGAGTAGAAATCAGATGGTCCTCCACACAGAAAAAATTTATGATCAGAGTGGGTTTGAGGCTAAAATCGTCTGCTAGTTACTTTGCTTGAAATGAGTCTCTAGTGTACAATAGTTTCTTGAGAAACATTTAAAGAGTAATTAAACGCAGATAATAAATTCCTTTGCGGTTCTAACGCCCGGATTCAGCAGTTGGGGGATAAACAATGCAGGAAATTATTATTGCTGGTTCTCACGATGTTTACATCAATCATCGAGCAATGCACTTGAATAATGTCTTGAGACTGGCATGTGAGATGTTTGTGGATTTCCAGTGAAAATGGTACAATTTGTACCCGACAATAATATATCTCGCGCTATGCGCGAGCGATGTATTTAACAAATCCCTAGAAACATCGCTTGATGTAAATAGCCGGGACGTCCAATGCTTAGTGGATTCGTCCAAACCTAAACGCAAATATTAGAGCAGCAGGCAGGGTGAACCCTACAAATTTGTACGTGACCTTATTTTACAAAAATAAAGGTTCCTACAGGAGCTGAAAAATAAGGTCAATAACGCTAAACCGAACCTCCTAACTTTTATTATTACCGTATAGTTTGAAAAAACGGAGAATAAATCGTTTGGGTTAGCTCATTTTTGTTACTTTATTTTTGACTTTTTGTTTTTTATGTTATAGTGCGTTTAGTTTACTCGCCGGGTCACTCAATTTTTGTCGTTCACCCTTCCTGCTGCTATAATTAACCAAAGATTTTATCTAGACCTATACGATATCTGGATCTTGGATCATGTAAATTTATTGTAATAAATCCAAACGGAACAGCCTGTGCTTGAGCAAAAAAGTTTTTGAACTTAATCATATCCATATCTCCTGAACACCAAGTATAATAAATATTCTGTAAAGTATAATTATCTACTCCATTAAACATTACTAAAATATTGCAGTTGTCTCTGATCACTTTAGGTATTTGTGTATATCGTTGTGTAACATAAATCACGTCTGTATTCTTGTGTCTACCTCGAGAAAATATTCTAGCTGGATTTGTTTGTCTGTCCAGCATAACGTCATCGTACACCACTAAATTATTAATAAATCCATCTAGGTCATCTATAGATGGGGCTTCATCAATATCGGTAATAAAGTCAACAACATCATTACCGTCTTCATTCAGCAATTTTGCATTTTCATTAAAATCCTTGAGTGCTTCGTAACAGTGTTGATCATCTACAGATGGTGCTACTAAATACAGTTTACTCCATTTTAACCATCGCATTATTAAATTTAGTAATAGTTGTGTTTTACCTGATCCAGATGGACCTATTATAATCATCCTTATTGAATTTGGTAAATGCTGGATGATGCTTCACTGGTTCCTGTTTTCGTGTCGCCGAAAAATCAATTATATCCATATAGTAAATAATATGAGTCTATATTGTGTTCGGTGTAAAATTCCTACACCCACTGCTGAATTAACTACAATAACAACGAAGAATAAACGACGTGCTCTGACAGGCAAATGTGTAAAATGCGGTACGAAGAAATACAAATTTGTCAAAACAAAGACAGGTGGAGATATTGCCGCTTTATTAGGAAAATTACCAGGAACTCCATGGGCTAAATACCCCGGTGAGAAACATCTTCCTGGATATAATTATTGCGGTCCCGGAACTCGACTTGATATCCGACTTGATGATCACGATCAATCAAGATCAGGAGAGTATCCAATAAAGAAGATTGATCAAGCGTGTCATGTTCATGACGTTGCATATAAAAGTAAAGATTTACAACAAAGGCATCTCGCAGATGTAAAATTGATTCATGCGTTAAATTCTATACCAAATAAATCTGTCAGAGAAAAACTCGCTAGTTTTCTAGTAAAATCTGCCATGAAAAGTAAAATAATGTTAGGGGCTGGTAATTAATTATATAAATATTATAATGGAATCCATTTATTATAGCCCAAGAGGATATTGGAGAGGCAGATCAGCTATTAGTAAATTATCTGAAGCAGCAAAGGTTTCACGTTCTGTTGCTGCAGCGTGGTTAGCACGACAGGCAATATGGCAAATTTATCTACCACCACCTAAAAAAATTCAATATGCACATTTTGATGTCAGCGTCCCTAATGAGGTTCATCAAGCAGATATTTTATTTTTACCACATGACACCATTAAAATTGGTAAACGTCAATCACGCACATACAAATACGCATTAACTGTCGTTGATGTTGCAAGTAGATATAAAGAAGCGGAACCATTATCAACAAAGACAGCGTCTGAAGTTGCATCTGCGTTTGAACGAATTTATCAGCGAGGACCTCTGCGATGGCCACAGTTATTGCAGGTTGATCCTGGCAAAGAATTTCTTGGTGCAGTATTATCGTTAATGAAAAAACATAACGTTAAAATCAGACGAGGACATACTGAAATTCATCGTGATCAGGCAATTGCTGAACGATTTAATCGAACACTTGCTGAGCGGTTATTTGGATACCAATACGCAAAGGAAATATCTACTGACTTTAAATCCGGTGAGAGATCTCGTGAATGGGTTGCAAGGTTACCAGGTGTGATAGCTGCATTAAATAATGAAATTACTCGTTCAACTTCCATGAAACCTTCTAATGCGATTACAAAAAAATATATACCCGTAGCAATGACAGACATCAACCTCAACCAGTATTAGGTAATGTAACTGTAAGATATTTATATGAACCTGGCGAACTTGAAGGTGGTAAAAAAGAGCAACTGATCCTATCTGGAGCGTGACTACACATACAATTTCTAGTGTAGTTAGATCTACTGGTAGACCTCCAATCTACAGATTAGATTCGAGAGCCCCTCAACGTGGATTTGTGCGTGAACAATTACAAGTAATTCCTAAAGACACACAATTACCACCACATACAATTACATAACCAGAACCTCTACGTCGATTGCATTCAAGACAGGTCAGCATCACATTATTACGTGTATGACCAAGATCACTATTAATTCTGTCTACGGTAAATTGTCTTGGATTATTATTCGAATATTGCCATAACATATTACAGTTACAGCTTGCACAATGATTATTCTGTAGTTGTTTTAGTGTTATAATAAATTCAGTATCAATATCAAAGTCACGCTTATTTTTTTTGTCACATTGCTTATAACCAGATAGTTTTTTCTTATTACGTCATTATTAACAGTCTGATTATTATTTTCTGTAAAATTCATAATAACCCTATGTAGTTGAGATATTCTTCTAACTCGAGAAACTGCTAGATAGACCAAATTTGACCATTCGATCCGATCATCTATAATCCAGATATTTGTATCGGAAATAGTTAACCCCTGTGATGAGTGAATAGTTATAGCGTATACTAACGTCCATGGTGATTTATTCATATTCAGCGCATTTTCAACGACATTAATATCGACTAAAATAATATCGTTCAAGACAAGATTCTGTATTCCACCACCAGGAATTTCAACATCAATATTCTGTCGTCGAGTATCTGCTGGGCGATAACATAATGGTACAGGTAGATCTAAAAACTTTTCTTTATGTAACAGAAATAATTTATCCTGTAGTTCATCACGAACTATCTTTCTACTTGCAACTATTAAATCAGCGGGATTCCATAAATTTAGAAAATCACCCATAGAAGTCTCTGGAATTACTCCTCGCATTATTTCACATTGTACTCTGTCTGGCTGAAGTCTGATTAATCTTTTAAACTCCTTCAGCGGTTCATCAATAGCTCTATGGTCGTCATTTATTTCTTCATAATAATCTACGTTATTCTTCAGTCATTCATGTGGTGACTGTCCAATAAAAGGTGGTGGTTGACCATGATCACCGCACATTATTATAGCAGTATTCTTTGTCAATAGCCAATCAAGAAATGTTTTTAATATTTCTAACGACACCGTGCATATCTCGTCCCATATAATATATTTAGGTATATATTTCTCACCCATTCGTTCAGGAGTCCATGTGTCTCCATACCATCTGAAGAAACTATGGTATGTACATGATTTTACTCCTCGCTCTTTTATCTCTCTGGCGAGTTTATGTGTAGGTGTCAAAACAATTATATCTGAATTATTATTCATGAATAATTTAATCACACGCGTTGTTTTACCTGAACCACCGCATCCATTAAGATAAACAGTCTTATGTCTAGCCACAGGATCATATACAGATGGTGCTGATGATTTTGATATTTGATTATTATTTTTGTAATATATTTCCTTAATTTCAACTTCGGCGGATTCAGAATAACTAAGTATATTTTCTTGTTTTATTCTCCATGATCCCCATTCACCATTACCAAGTAGCGGTTTTAACAAATCTGTATATTTTTTATGTATATAAATCGAATCCGTTGCTACTCTGACAGCATCACGAGGAAATCTATTTATCATAGACAGTAGATTTATAGAAACATATGCCAACATAGATGATCTTAAATGAGTAAACTGCGGTGAGTCACCATCAAGATAACTCACAATTGTACCTAGTTTGGTTCCGTCTGACAAATAAGCATTACTCCGATTTATAAATATGTTTTTTCTGTTGTATCAGCAATTATAAAATCGAGTTCAGCATCGTCCATAATCAATCTTGTACAGTGTCTTTTATGATCATAGGCTCCTCCTTGAGTAAATTTACCAATTATCTTTCTACCAAGATCTTTTGCAAGTTTCTCATCATGCTCGTCTCTGCATTTACGTATATTATTAGTAATTTTAATAATGTCATCTTCATTAAGATTAGGGAATTCTTTCCTGGCATCATCAATATTAAATCTATTTGGTTCTGGTAACCAAACTTGTTCTGTGGACTATACGATATAATTGCCTCACTCACCTTCAATAATGTTAAAATTCCAACATCAAGCATATATCGCAATAGTACTATTGGAACCCAACATTTTTCTGAAAAATGTCTTCCAAACCAAGCATAAGTAATCGGATGGAGATTTTCTGCAAATTCAAACGATTCTACATGAGCAAATCCAGTTAAGTCAAAATCTGGTAAATGTCCGTTTATTGCAACCCTGGTCATCTCGTGTGATGGATGTCCGAATCTCTTAAAGTATTCAGAACATTCTCCGTATCCAAGAAAACTTCCAGGATAACATGCTACCATATCAACAGATATAACGTCATTACACTTATATTTAGTATTCCATAATCCTCCATGTCCATATTCTACGCAGCTTTTATGAATATCTTCAAGAAATTCCGATCGTGTTGGTTTCCATAAATTTTTCTCCTGAGCAAAATGAGCCGCTACAGATGGAACTGTAAAACAATTATTTAATAATTGTCTAACTTTGACATCGTCTGAAGTATATTCACGCCAAAGGCGTTGCGCAAGATGTTCCATTTCTACATTAAGAGATTCTGTACGGTAAATATCACCATTAGGCCGTACAAACTGATCGTAATAATCATATTCTGAACTTTGAAATAACCAAACGGATACAGGGTCACTTTTGCTGATATTTTTGATAAAATCAAATATATATCCATCATAAAATTTAACCGCTCTATCTCGTGGAAATATTGTTACTGCTGAGGTCCACGCATCCGAATTATGATCAATAATATCTATAGGAGCTCCATTTTTTATGTATTTTGGTTTATATAAAATCTCTCCTGTTAACGTCTTTACTGTTATTGGAAATCTTAATTTCTTTTCTAGCTCAGCAACATCTCTGATAGATGCTCCAGTATCTTTAACTGATTCTGCCCACATATTTATTTTTTTACGTCGTAAATCTGTTAAACCATTACCACGTATCGCGTTTATGAAATGTTCTGTAACTCGTTCAGCTACACAGTTTATTCTTGACTCTGACAATCTCATAGGCTTTAGATTATTGACGTCAGGTTTATTATTAAGCGGATATATTGCATATACAACTGCAGTAACTGGATATGCACGTTCATAATATGGCTTATCAACACCGGTTAGTATTCCGGGTTTAGATTTATTATTCAAAAGAACAATATTATTTCCTGACTGTATGCGTACTGGATCGCGCTTGTCACGAATAATCCAAGTATCTTCTTCTGTATTTACAATAAATTTTATTAAAATAAAATATTTTTGATCATCAAGGTGATTAATAATTACTTTTCCTCGTTTGTCATTCATTATATTAGTAACATTTCCGACTCTGAATGTTGACCATACATGAGCAGCACCATCGTCACGAAATTCCTTTTTGGCTTCACGGATACGTTCGGTTATATCCTCATCCGTTAAAGTTAGATCTTGCATCAAAGTACTAAATTTATATTCTGATAGTCTGTCAAGATCAAATCTAGTTCTTTTGGGTTCAATTGCCGATAATTCCTCCATACAATTAAAACAAATATTTAAATTAAAATTTTGATATATATATATATATAATGCTTGAAACAAAAAACAAATGTGCTTGGCTCAAAATTGGACATACTTCTCCTTGTAATAAATCGTGTGTGAATGAATACTGCGGAAATCATGCGCAAAGTATCAAAAATGGAAGTACAGGACCAATACCATGTATTCAATGCGGTGTTGGAGTCAGAGGAAAAACTCAATTGTGTCTAAAATGTGGCGGAAAAAAATACAGAGAACTAAAACGATATCATGACAAAAAAAAATAATACATCGTCAGGTAAGTCTCCTATAAAAACCGTAGAAGATTATCTGGTTAGATTTCAAAACAATGATTTAGACAAATAATATTATTATATAAAATGACTCAAACAAATCAGACCCATGATAATGATATCGACAAAAACTTTATAAGAGAATTAAGAAAAGAAGCATTTCGTAATAAACACGAATTTGTTAACCATCCAACCATTAAAAATTATGAAGCATCCCGAGATGGTGTAATCAGACACTGCAAATCAAAAAACCCAGTCGGTAGTCTTGATAATCATGGTTATTTTAGATTTAATGTTGCTAGAGGAAAAAGATACTTATCAAGTAGATTCGTATTCGAATGTTTTCGTGGAGTAGTTGAAAATGGACTTGTAATTGATCACATTGATGGAAATCCCAAAAATAATCGGTTATCTAACCTGCAAGCTATTACACCTAGTCAGAATTCTGCACGTGGAAATACTGGAAAATGTAAAAAGTTTGCAAGAAGATCTATTAAATCCATGAATACAGAAACAGGACGGGAAATAACTTTTCCATCAATATATGCGGCTGCAAAACATTTTAGCATAAATCCACGATCGGTAGAACATGTCGCGAATTAAACATACAAATCTGCATATTCAATAAAATATGATCAGCCGATTATATTTGAATATATCTAACTCTGTCTTCCTAACAAAATCCAATAAAAATAAATATTTTTTTTGTACTGTATATAATTCGACTCTATATTTTGCCATGGGTACATTCATCGTCGCTCTCAGTGTCACTTTCACTTTTGACAGAATCAAATAACATAAACTTTCTTAATTGCATTACACGATTATCTACAATCTTCTTTTCCTCGTATTCACGAGATAGTTCGGATCTAATATTTTCGATCGAACGTGCAAGAGGCGCAAATAGCTTTACCTGCTTTTCATTTATCACCTCCAAGGATTCTAACATAGACTGATAGATTAATTTTACGAATTTATAATTGGATGGTAATGTGTATTTATTTTCAAATTTTCTTTGTTTTAATATTTCATAATCGCATAATATTTTTTTCAGGATCAAGATCATTAGAGAGATTTATTCCGTTATGTTTTAATTTTTTAATAGCAGAAATAATATCATTAATGTTTTCTTGGTTCATTATATATATAAATATTTCTTTGAAATAAAAAATAATATCAGTCTCTGAATAATTATTATAAAAAATGTAGTCCCCATAACCCTATGTGAACCCCTAGGTTGCCATATGACATCCTAGCAGGATCAGAAGGTCAGGGGACTGTTTTGAGGATGATTATGATCATATACAGATGCTTATGATTATATACAAATGATTATGATTGTATGATTATATACAGATGGTTATGATTATATACAGATGCTTATGATGATATACAAATGATTATGATTGTATGATTATATACAGATGCTTATGATTATATACAAACGATTATGATTGTATGATTATATACAGATGCTTATGATTATATACAAATGATTATGATTGTATGATTATATACAGATGCTTATGATTATATTTTTTTCAGACGGCACAAACATAAACTTATCATAATGACATATGATTGTATGAACATGAATATATACAAATGGTGATGATTTTGATTTTTGCAGACGGCACAAACATAAACTTAACTATAGACGGAATACAAGGGGGGAGGGGTATCTACGTCCAACAGATTTTATACAACTCTCCCCCCATATAAAACCCCGGGGGAGTGCAAAATTGCACCCACCACGTGGTTACATGGTGGGAAAGTTGTATTATTTTTCTGTTGGGTTTCGTACCCCCCAATTAGTAGCATCAGTCGCCAAATGCAAGACAAAATATCTTTAGCATTTTTGGAGACTCGAACACACGAGAGTCTGCACAACTTCGATCTACGTCTAAACGCCCTACCACTTCGGCCATCGCTCTCTTATCAATAATACAGTTAAATTTAAGTATATATAAAATATTTGCGCTGTCTCACAGAACTTGTATTACTAATAGAATGTATAACTGTACTTCAATTTTTCAAAATTCATAAAATAATTGCACGTATGAGTTATAGTTCGTTAAGGTAACAGACAGATGAACTAATACGCTATACACGTATATACAACTGGGTTTGTACAGGTAACGACGTAGTAGTAAGGGAAATAATCTTTCAATTTACTCCGCAGAGAGAGATAGCCGAGTTACCTCGCTTTATTATACATACAATTGCTTTAATCATAGGAATTGATTATTATTCATATATTTACTCATCAGATTATTTTTTTGCCCCTGATTATTTACTCAGACGTTCTACGAGCGTATATACAAATTAATATTAAGAGACTCTTGTCTTAGATCCAGAATGTATCCTGCCTGGTCAGTAAGTTTGAAATTTATTCTTGACAATAATGGATTATGTACACGTAGATAAACTGGATTAATTGGCTCAGATACAATTAACCACCCGGGTGGATCTTTAGGACTGAATGTATATAGTATATACCCCTGTTGGGTCTGGTTAGACTTTGAAAGATCTACTTGATAACTGTCATCAATTACGTCACATACTAGACTGACCGCGATCGTGGATGTTATATTAACAATACCAGGTGAGATATGACGACCTCCACCATGTGGTTCATTATTATATCTGAGAACTGTTGGTGGCGGGATTAATTTTTTCCATGAACCACATATTCTTTTAAAGTGTTCATCAATAAGATCATTAACTGATTTCTTCAGCTCCTCATAGTTAAATCCCGGAATTATAAATGTTGGAAGCTGTTCTCTTGTAATTCCGAAATGTTTTAGAAATACTGTTGTGAAAAAGCGATTGTTTGGAACACGCTGAACTGGATCGTCTTCATTAATTATATAAGCTGTAGTATATATTCTAAATGGTGGGAGTGCTAATCTTTTTTCTCTATTAACAATAACATCATTCATGAACTCTAGGTCTGAAGCAACTTGATTCAAATGCTGTATTGACTCAATTATTTGATTTTTTAAATCATCGTTGTAAGAAACATTAATGCTTGAAAATAAATTTTGTAGATTTTTAAATACATGTTCATGCTCAGATTTAATTGTGTTAGCATATGAATTTATTTCATCAATATCAAGTATTATTATTGTATCTTTCTTGCCGCTAATTTGCTTTGTGAAATGGAATCCATTTCTATCTATATTATGTATAGCTCCATCACCAAAATATCGTCGCCATGGATAAGCATCTTCTACTTTTCGATATTCTGGAAGTTGTATAATTTTTTTAACATCTATGACGAAGTCGGATCTCTGTGGTTCTGGTGGTGCTTGATAAGCTGGTGGAACTTCAGGCCATCCTAATACTGATCTAATCGAACTTTGATAAATATCTACAGAATAATCAGGGGAATTTATTTCAATAACCGCTGATAATGTCGGTTCGTAGACAGTAATTGCTATTTTTGATTCTTTTCCTGTAATAGATTTAATTCTGCGTTGGAACTCATCATTAATCTGCTATATTTGATAACTGCCCGTTGGAATAGCAACTACTTGCCAATCAGGAGTTCCATCAGGCTTATTCTTATTGGCAAATACTAATGAATTATTTGGCTGTAGTCCACCAAATGGTTTTGATCTAATATTGGGCCAGCTATAATAAACTCGCAATTGTGCTAATGCTATTTCTTTTGCAGGAATTGATATTGGAAAATTGTTACTAAATTCAGGATTGGTCGAACTTAACGATATCATAGTGGTTTTTGACGGAGTCGTATTAGTGACGATCTGCTGAAGTAACTCCCTGTCTGTCATTATTATTCTTGTTGTTATTTAATTCATTAAAATCATTAGCGATCACCTTAAAAGCGTCATCATAGGTTTTCATCATCATCGCGAATTCAGTATCGGATATTTCACCATCACTGACACATGAAGAAATGTACAAAGATAGTTTAGAGCATGCCTCTGCCACTGTATGTAATTTAATCATATAATCGTGCAATTTAGCATTTGTACAGGTATCTATCTTTTTGGCTATAATACTGAGAACACCAGCAATAGTCGTTGATGCTGAAACAATGATGGTTATAACAGTAGGTGCTGTCATCGTCAATGTTGATAGTAATAATCCTGTTCCAGCAATAACAGCAGAAACCGAGTAAACAACTACATCGATGACAACTATACGCCTTTTGTATCTTTTTATTTTCGTGTTATAATAATCAATAAAATTATTTAGTTTAGTCAGACGCTCAAATACTTGATTGCATCTGTAACGTTGAACGTCGATGCGAGACTGATTTTGATCCATTATACCAACAACGTCATTTAATTAAGTTTCAGTTACGAATTCTAGGCACCACCAGTAACGTCTCGGAGGTATTTCCGTTGATATTAACGTACAGATTTCTTTGATGTTCTTGGTTAGCATCACCAACAGAGGATTATGATATACATTTGGTGATAATGAAGTTGCCGCAGTAATTTCCGAACCGTACATAGATAACCCGTATAACCCAGTTACTTCTGCGGTATGTTCGAGTGTGTTATTTTGCGGTGACCATGTTGTTGATCCTGATGCTACTGTATATACGATATTTTTAATTTTTCCGTGTGGAATTTTAATCAGATTAGCTTTTTGAACAATATTAGGTATTCCACTGACAATATCATTGAGTTTCATGTTGACGTCGGAGAGTTTTATGTCAACGGTTGGTTGTTCCCCAAAAAATTCTTTAAAGGGTTTGTTTATATTTCTACGAAAATTTAAGAACGTTTCTACGTGTCTAGAAAAAGTAGCACTAAGTGTAGTAATTTCATCACCGATTGTTTTTAACGAAGTTGAAATAGGAATTTCCTTATCATCAACATACTTTTTCGTTGCAGCATCAAAATCTAATTCCGGTGTTCTAAGATTATTAATGCCGTTATTATTCATATTAAGAAATGCACGCATTATACCGCCGTTGGCCAATACGTACTTAGATTCTTGATCGTCGACATATTTCTTTGTTGCGGCGTCTGTATCTGAGGCTGGATTTCCAAGGTCTATAATTTTATTTTGATTCATAATAATGCTACCTGTGAATGAATCACCAGCTTTCTTAATATAATCGCTGACTGACGTACCGGAATCTTGTATTTTACCCTGATCAGTAAAAGTAACTATATTATTAACAACCGCGGTGGGAATTCGTATAAGTACATCTGGCAGTTGTATAGTACTAGTTTTTAATCGTCCTTGTTTATCCTGAAAAACAACTACTTCGTTTTGATCCACACTGGTTATGTTTAATAAATCATCAATCTCATTTCTGAGTTGATCGAGAGTTGCGTATTTAGATAAATCAGCTTGCTGATGAGCTTTACCACGAGAAGATCTTCCGTAAATGTCCACCATTATATTTACTAATGTCTGTTTAAATGTGACAACGTAGTATATTCATGTACAACTTTGTGAGGTGGTTTTGTTGATTTTGATATAGCATCAAGTACGTTAAGTACTTCTCGACCACATATTGGTGGATCGGTTAATGTTTGTGTAGGTAACGTTGAATACCATATTGGAATACTTTGATAGCAGCTAATATATTTTAAGAATTCTTTTGGTGGAGCTAGTCCATATGAATCAAAATAAATAATTCCACGTGGATCAATTGCATAAGCGACCCAATGCGTGCCTGGACCAGAATTTTCATCGAGATTAATAATACCGGTTTCAATATTATTTGGTTGTTTTGGTAATTGATCACGCATGAAAACACCTCTGAAGTTTTTTATTTTTAATTTTTAGCAGCATCTAGTAAATCAAAATTGGACATAGGAGATATTAGTAAACTGTCCCTGGTAATCTTAGGCCTTTTCCGTACCAGTGTGGGGTCCCTGGTAATCTTAGACCTCTTCCCTTTTTTTTTGGTGTTCGTTTTATTCCCTGTCCGGTTGCTTTCTTTAATGCCATTCCAGCAGCAGTTCCAACAGCACCTAATGCAGCTGCTTTTGCAACAGCTGGAGCTGCAGCGGCTATTAATGCTGGTATAGCAGCAAGAAGTGAAAATATACCACCCGTCTTAATGATATCTTTAATGGCACCCGCAGAAAGATTAAGTTTTATACCTTTATTTGATTTTTTGGCTTCATTGAAATGCCCGAGCTGACGTTCTGTAAGAGATAATTTATTTGAACCGCTCATCTGATCTTTCTTTAGCGATATTTTTAATCCACAGTCATTTTTTGATGCTGATTGTATCCTTTTAATCTGACCAGGAGTCAGACTAACACTAACGTGATTATACGACACTATAATATTCATAAACGATCTAATTACATGTTTTCTACTGGAGCATCAACGACTCGCATTCGTCCACCAACACCTTCAAGTAACATCGATTTATCGCTGAGTATGACAGCAATTGCTCTGTAATTAGGAATATCTATAATATTTCTGTTAACACGAGCTCGAAAATGTATATCGACTACTGACTGTCTGGTTAAATCTAAATGTTCGAGCGAAAAGTAATAAATCGGATATAGGGTTGTAAAATCCAATTGTATATTTGTAAACCAGTATCAATATTCTGATCACGACCCATGAACGTCATTAATCGATGATATGCACGTGCTACATGATTTTGATCGAAATTCAGTAATATATCCTCGGATGGTTCTTGATGTCCATTTATTCTTAAAGAAACTTCGGAAACACCAAGTTTGTCAAATATCATTAAACTTTTTGTTTGATTACCTACACGTGTATTATCCTGAAGCACAATGAATATATGTCGTGGTGCGGCTATTCCCTGTTGAGAGGCTATTTGCCATGTAAATAAACCATTAATTGCACTCTGAACAGCATCTGTGGCCATTGTTAACCATGACAACGCTGATTTACCACCTTGATTCATAAAAGAAAGTAGACGTTCTTCTTCAGGTATTGTTGGAGTCATCACCGGCATCCATAATAAAAGTTTGGTTAATACTACTTTACCATGAAGTGCAGCAGTTGCAGCAGGATCAACACCAGCGGGGTGCCATATTGCATCATCGTCCGTGGCTTTTCGTACAAGTACAACAGTATGTTTAGCTCCGAAAATAACTTTTCTGACATTTCTGCAAAATCCAAATATGTGTGAAAGTGGAATTGCACATGAAAACATTCTATCTTTCAACATTGTTTTACGTGATGCAAATCCTAAGTTGAAATTTGCGTTCATTGATAATACTGCGGGAGTTTCTGCGGTTCCCGCAGCATTTCTTACATTACCTGTAGTTACATTTTTATGATCCGGGTGATCAGAAGTGTCCTTTGCAAACATCATTGATGGACCAGCTGATCTTGAATAATCGTCGCTATATCGTGCTAGACCCAATATCGTTGTAGCAACATCAACGTCCTTCTGAATTGATTCAATATTTTTACCATCAATCATATAAGTGGCGCTGTCAAATAACTCCATAATGCCATTATTAACAAAACCAAAAGCAACAATATTATCGTATTCAGTATTATCCGCTTTAAAAATTTAACCTTCTACTTCAATAAAAGCCTCAGCGGGTAGAAAATACCTACTTGTATCCTGAACTTGTAGTTCAATTCGTCCACGCTGATCTGGAATTCGAGCGTCATAAGAATAATATTGATAATCACGCACAGACTCATTTTTAAGTACTGGTGCGTCCATGTCAAATGCGGTATCAGATATTCGCTTGAACATCTTTATTATAATTATTGTCGTCTAAAACGAAGACCACTTCGGGAAGTGAGACCACTTCCTGCTATCAGACTAGCGGTTATATTTTTTTCTTTTTCTGACATTGGTACATCAGCCAACTCTGCTAGTTTTTGATTAGCAACTTGATTTATTATTTTACTGACATTTGCAGGCATTACTTCAGTGCTAGGTAATTTTACAGGTTGAGGTTTTCGTCGTATTAATCGTGTTAGTCTATCTTTAATCGCTGAAAATGCTTTACTAGCGAGATTACCCATAGCACCAATACCTTTTCACGAACAACATCAATAGCTTTCATTCCCAGTTGCTTTGCGATCGGTATTGCTTTTGGGGCTATCCTTCTAAATAGACCCTGAACAACATCACCTAGTCCATCTCCGTAGGTTGTTTTGTATACTGGTAATCGTGAATTTATTACTCTGACCAAGGCTGGTCCACGTTGATTACTGTGTATGATCATTTTATTATAGTAATTGTATTTAATTACGTACTTAGTCACTGTAGTAGTCATCGGCAATTTCGTTAATAAGAGACTGATAAACATCAACGTCCATGATACCGCCTGTAAATAATCGTCTACAGATATCAGCTGCTTCATTAATTATTTCTGGAGAATTATTACCAGCTCGTTTTCCTCCAATGAGAATTTCTAGTCGTTCAACGTCAGAGATAATGCTGTTTGGGCATGAAATAAGGCCACTTCCCGGATTATTAAAACCACTTCCTGTTGCTTCAGGAATATCATAAAATTCTTCTTCAGTCTCTGATTGTTTCCGCGGTGTTTGTATTCGTGATTTTGTTTTTTGTTTTATTTGTTTTACCAATTGCTGTTGTTGTTCTGATGGTAGACGAATAAAATCATTATAATCTTGAATGGTGTTCATGTAATTAATAAAGCGTGGATCATTGTCCCTGGCCTGATCAGTATTATAGTGGATGCGAAAAATCCATTTTTGCCATTTTTCCTGACCAATGACGTCATCGGCGTAATCAGGTTTCAATAAACCTCTTCGGACTTTGAAATTGTCAACGGCGTATTTGGCTAATTCACCATCATTTTTAGCCGCTCGGATTTTATCAACAGCATTATCAGTAAATTTATCAGCTAAATTGACTCTTCCCCGTGCTTCTGCAGGTGCTGGTTCTGCAGGTGCTGGTAAAGCAGCGGCAATTTCAGCTGGAAGTTCACGCAAAAGCCGTTTAGTTTGTTTGGCGCGTTTTTTTCCAATATTGGTTTAATGTCTTTGGTTGTCTCTGTAATGGGCTTAAATAATTGTTTTGTGTCTTCTTCAAATTCAATATGAGATTCTTGTCGCTGTTGTAGTTGTTTTCTGACAGCATCACGAGTTGGAATAAATTTCCTAATTGCCTCTAGTCGCTCTCTTACCAATCTAGCAGAGTGAGGTTCGCCTATAACGACCATTATTAATAATATTTATACTGGCTGTTTAATTTATAGCAGCAGGAAGGGTGAACGACAAAGATTGAGTGACCCGGCGAGTAAACTAAACGCACTATAACATAAAAAACAAAAAGTCAAAAATAAAGTAACAAAAATGAGCTATCCCAAACGATTTATTATCCGTTTTTTCAAACTTTACGGTAATAATAAAAGTTAGGAGGTTCGGTTTAGCGTTATGACCTTATTTTTCAGCTCCTGTAGGAACCTTTATTTTTGTAAAATAAGGTCACGTACAAATTTATAGGGTTCACCCTGCCTGCTGCTATTAGAATTGTTTCTCCTGCTAGGAATTACGATGCCATGGTTGAAATAACGTTCTGCATCCAGAGGCCCATCGCCTTGTAGTATGATCGAGTATCAATAACACATGGGTTTTTCATAAACGCTGAGTAATCCGTATGATTTGTTCTTTAATAATTATTATTGCATCCTTCAAACGTTGCTGATAGTCACGAGAATTTATTCTCCGATTAGCTCTCACTGAGCGACGTGTTTAAGCTGCCAGTTAGGTTTATGGTACCTGTATCGGTAACATTTTAAAACCAGTGGATACTTTTGGAAAGGGTTTCAAAAATAATTAGAAGGAACTATGAATTGGAGAAAATAACCTATAAATACATAAAAACAAAGTACAAAAATTGCGACATTATTTAAATGGAAACCAGAAAACCTAACTTTGTCGTGGCAAAAGATGCTCCAAATGATTTTCATAACCATGGATATTATTACACGATAGAAAATTTTGTATATGCAACCGATTCCGATTAACGGTAGCCCTTGTATACGTCGTATCGAGGCAAAATAGTATAGTAAATGTGCAAAATATCGTCTGCTAGTGACGTCATCGGGAAGCATCTATAGCATCAATAGTGTTCTCATGTGCTATGGTCTATATCCAAACTAGGTACCAGATATAAAGTGTAATGAGAAACACGTTCTACTGCGGGAAGGATTTGTGTTTAGTTCATGCACATTTTAGCCGAATTTGCATTGAAAAGTAGTGATTATTGGCAACCGAGCATACATCCAGATTCCTTAGTTGTTTTAATTATAAAGACATTGCACTTTTTGCAAATTGTAGGATTTTACGATCATCCTGTGTGTGTATGTGTGTGTGTGTGTGTGTGTGTGTGTGTGTGTGTGTGTGTTGCGCCTTTGCAAATTGTAAGATTTTACAATCATCCTTTGTGTGTGTGTTAGTGAAAGTTGCACTTTTGCAAATTGTAGGATTTCACCATGTGCGTGTGTGTGTGTGTGTGTGTGTGTGTGTGTGTGTGTGTGAAACGTGCCATACTGATTATGTGCTCGGAGTGGGGTTTCATAGGTTTTTTAATTTCACGTGTGACAAACTTGTTTTTTCATGCAGCAAAGCAGAACAAATTCTGTTTGAACTAATGTGATAGGCTTCTCAAAGAGTTGATAACATAATTCATCAAAGGTATGATTTCGAAAATGAGACAGCAATGCAAACTTACCCCTAAGTTTAAAAACAAAAGAGAAAAGAAAAAAAAGGGAAATTGTCCTTTCACTTGCAAGTTGCCACGTAATTATGTCTATTCCTTGAAATATGAATATGTCATATTAGGTTACGAGCCCTTCCGTCGACTCAAACTGAGTACGCAGGTTCCACAGTGTTATCTCCCCTTGTCAATATATTACACTTCTACCATTTAAACTATTTTCTTAGCCAGTTTTGTAGCGATGACGAGTATATAGAAGAAAAAAAACTACGCTTGTTAAAATTTTTCAGGCATTCAGAGAGAGAGAGAGAGAGAGAGAGAGAGAGAGAGAGAGAGAGAGAGAGAGAGAGAGAGAGAGAGAGAGAGAGAGAGAAAGAGAGAGAGAGAGAAAGAGAGAGAATAAACCAATGAAGAGTTTGAAGAGGTTACACATCTGCGTGTATGGGACACAAGTTTCACTATTTATTATCTTGTAAAAATGTATTATCTCATACATTCAACAATTGATATTATATAAAATATGAACGATAAATATAGAAAATGTTTGAATTTGCGATTTCGAATATTCACATTTATGACACAATATGAATTAATCGAACTTTTTTTTAAAAAACCCTAATAGTTCATGTCAAATACTGTTTTTGATTTGTGTGAAAAAGAACGGTTTAATATGATAAGCCGTTGTACTTTCTAAGTTCGATTTCTATGATTCCAGTCCTGATTGTCTGACAAAATCTGACCGAATAAGATATACACTAAACGCATTTTTGTCTTCATATGATAGTTTTAAATTCACTGTAGATTTTATATTGGGAGAAATCATTGTATATTGATTTTTTAAACTGTAAAACATATTTAATGAAATATTACGCTGAAATTTGTTTCATATTAAAAACTAATAAAATTGTTCAGGTCATGAAATCAAAATATTTAGTTTGAACACTAAATAAATATTTAAACGTAGTTTCAAATGCTTGTATAGAAAAATGGCTTTATACACAATAAATTTGGGATGATATATCGTTAGCCGCGTCAACCGTTGAATATTAATTTATGATGGTAATGATAATAGTACCGTGATTTTTCCTGACTTTGTCTGAAAACTTCCCTCCGTTTCGAGTCACGTGATCTGTGCATTTACACAAGAATGTACTGATATGCCATTTTGGGTGAGAAGTAGGAAATCACGAATATCGTCTAGTCCAGGGGTCTCAAACACGCGGCCCGCCATATCGTATGGCCCGCAAAATGATTGGCGTCACAGGGTGTCATGAGAGATTACAAAGGTGGTGCGGTCCTTGGGCCATCGAAAATGCCCTCATGCGGCCCTCAGGGTGGTTTGAGTTTGAGACCCCTGGTCTAGTCGCTATACGAATAGCGGAGTGCAACGCAGGCAGTATATGAAGCAGGGAACCAGACTAGGGTGTCGCTGTACGCTACGTGGGGAGCTACGGTAAAGTAGGAAGTAGGAAATCACGAGTATGGTCGTACGCTAGGGTGTTACGGTAAAGCAGAGTTGAAAAAAAAAAAATTAAGGATACACGATTAATTGCTAACTTTCACGAAACAAATCTCCCAGATGACCATTACTTCCTCCGTATTAATCAAGCTAGCAAGCGTCACATTGGACATCATGATATCTTATTTCTTTTGATGCTTTGAGAATCTGATAGAAAAATGTATTTCTTTGCTAAGCCAAATCTTTAATGTTTCATTAATGATTAGTCAAGAAGCTGATTTATTAACCTGTAAATGACTACTGCGTCCTTTTTCATTCTCACGCTTTTTTTCAATCATTGTAACAAAATATAAATGTTTAGCAAGTACAGAGGACAGGAAAAGATGATCAAAGTTGAAGTATAAATTCTGTTTCCCATAAAACTACATATATACTACGTTTGCTAATTAAAGCCAATGAGTTATTTAATATTGCCATCAATAGCATCATCAGTTTCAATTTCTAACGTTTATTCTGTGTGTTTAAAAGATCATAGTCAATTGACGCCGCTAGAAAAAATTTACTTTTCAAAACGGAGGTAGGGGTGGGTACCATCAAATAAAAGTAAATTTAAGACTACAGAACAGTAATTTTTTTCAGTGAGAATTAAAATCAATATAATTTTGTAAAACACTAGAAAAACAAAAACAAAAAAAAACAGGTAAATGATAAAGGAGATCAACTGTCACTTAAATATTTTCCCGGGTTCTAAAATTTGATGTCCAAAGTTTCTTACGGAATTTGATTAAAAAATTAGCAAACACTCTCTCTCTCTCTCTCTCTCTCTCTCTCTCTCTCTCTCTCTCTCTCACACACACACACACACACACACATATAGACACACACACTCACACACACATAGACACACTCACACTCACACTCACACACACATTCACAGATACACTCACCCCCCACTCACACTCTCACACACACACTCACACACACCCACACCCACACCCACACACACACACACACACCCACACACACACCCC
>JAECUM010032525.1:0-30822 GCA_016617855.1 Megalonaias nervosa | reverse complement strand
GTTTGTTGTTCCCCCCCCCCCCCCCGATGTTAAGTGATTACAGCCCAATCACAAATCTGTTGTCTATTCAAGTTGGTGCGACCAGGTTACACACTTAGCTTATAGAGTTAATCCTAGTGCGTCATCTTTGAATAAAGCCATTAACTTTTGTCTCTTGAGTAAATGGTTCAGTTTCTGGATGAGATAATTGTTTCTTTTTATTTCATTAATTGTTAGATATGCAATGCACATCTATGGTTTTTTCATATTTTACCACAGCCCAGTCAAAACCGTCTTTACGTTTGATATTACAACTGAGCACTAATAATTTTAACACCAAGAACCTTATTAACAATGGACGACCCTCCAACTAAAAAGAGACATTGTAAGGCTGGAGAAAATAATTAATGTAACTGAAAGAAGTGAAAAAGAGCAGACCACTCGCAAAAAAGCGGTTTAAACGTCAGTAAAACAAATTTAGATTGTTATAAAGAAAAGAAGTAATTCAGAAACGATTTGATATGCTAAAAATATGCGATCTTCAGATGTAAATCTGATTTCATGTTTAATGACAGAAGTATATCTTTATTGCTATATAATTTTGTTTTTAGATGAATGCATACAATATTTTTGCAAGAAATATTAATAAAGAATATATGTACAGTGATTGTGGTTATTTTTCTTGAAATTGTTCTGAAACTGGACCTTGGAAACTGGTCTTTTTGTCCAAGCCTGCTGTGAGAGACCACCTGTCTTGAGAGACTGTTTTTTGTTGGCAGAACAGGCGGTCTCTCATAACAGGTTTTGCTGTATTAATGAAGTGATCTTTCATCTGGCTGAGCTTGTTACTGCCATGGAAGCCTTATCCTGATTGGCTTTTATTAGGTATGTGTGCTTGTACTATCAGGAGCTTGGACAAGTTGGATTATTGTTTATAGCATATGTATAACATTGAGAGATTCTTTTCTTTTAATATCATATTAACACATTATATCAACATAGTAGAGTGCATGAAATTTCTTGCCAGGTTTGGTTTATATTAGCTCTTTTGGTCATAGACCAAGAGAGCTTATTCAATGGCCATTGTCCATCAACTTTCCATCAGCACAAGTTTGTTATCACTACTCCTTGTGAGCTGCTTGAAGGATTGCCATGGAACTTTACATAACATTCATCCAGGGCGTTCACTAGGCTTGACATTTGTCACCAAATGCGAAAGAATTTTGAAAGTGGCACTAGTTTTTACTGACTGGTGACAAACTTTATAAATTTGTAGTTTTTTGTTGATATAAAGCGACTCTGGCCACTTAATACCTATTTTCATTATCTGTGGTAGTCAATGGATCATGTCAGTAGATGATGAATAAGACGTTATTTGAAAGTTATTGCAGCTAACTGCAAGCTGTCAATCAGTTTTGAGAAGCAATTAAATGTGATGAGTTGGAAATAAGGAATGACCGGGGATATACTCTGTTGCAGAACAGGTCAGCAAAAAGATCTGGTGTCATTTCCACATGTTGATTTATGTTTATTGCAAATTGTGAGTGTGAGATGCACTTGGGACTGCTTAGTGTTTTGGGAATTATTTATGTAGATAACATGTTGTTGTGGTCCGAACTGAACTGAGTAACACAGGCTGCCACTACAAGCATGCCAGTCATAGACTTTAAAAGGGCCTGAGTTGCTTACATAATGAATAATTAAAAATTTACTGTATAAAACAAGTCTGTATCAAGCACAAGGACTATGGCTAATCTAGCTCGGACAAAGAAAGACTTGTATCCAGCTGCATCTGAGACAGCTACCAGGTTACTTGTTGCACCTATTTCTACTGCAGACTGTTAGAGGGGGTTCAGTTGCCAAAATCTGATCAAAACAAACTTACCAAATTCTATCAGTATATCTACTCTAAAACATTTAATGAAAATTTCTATTGATGGGCCCTGTGTTGAGAACTTTGATTTCAGGAAGGCATTTAAGAAATGGTCTGGGAAAAAATTTAGGCAGATATTGATGAAGTGTCAGTGACATTGTTCATTAATACTAAGCATTTTATCTATTGTCATTTATAAACAAACATTCTTATCTGTTCTTGCTTTTCATATTATACATTGAATTTCAAGTGTATATAATTATATTGTTACATTTATTAGTAATTATTCTTGAGCTTTGAAATGTAATAAAAACTTGTAAAAACTGTTTTATTGTCATGTTTATGGAGATTAAAAATAGGGCCAATATAATATTATGCATATATCAAAGTCCCTGTATCATGGCATGAAATGGCTTCTATGGCTGAAAAGTGGCTCCGTATTTTTAAATTTGACGAACAATTTCATGGTGCAAAGAAAAAAATATCTCCAAGGGAGGCCCTGATTCATCCCCTAGTGTTGTTGGACACATAAAAATGATGCAGACATTAATATCCATTTTAAACAATGCATTTGGCAGATTAAATTATTTTCAAGGCTGGTGTTGGTAGTTAGGCGATTAATGATGCATCGATACTTATGCTGTACCAATGCACATATTGATAAAAGAGGTGGACACTCGATACAAAACAATACTTACTCTATACAAGTTACTTTAAGGTGCAGCAGTAATGAATATTTATTAGTCATTTATTTCTTTAAATTGAGATCCATCTGAAACAGATGTTGAAGGTACTGGCACTAATTTTCAGTAAGAAAAGAAAAACCTATTGACAGCACCCACTCACCTTCTACAATCAACATAGGTGATGTGATTCGTAATGTCCCACCACACCAATTCCATGCTGATTATCTTAATCCCAGTTGCATGTTCAACATAAATGAGACATTCCAAATGTGTTTCTTGTGTATAATGAAAAACTTCATTCATCATATAGTAAACACTTCTATGCAAAGTTGTTCTGTTGATTTGTATCTGGTCTACTTTGGTCAAATTTGACGACTACAATTATCAAATATGTTAACATTGAATTCCAATTAGTGGTTATTGTTTGTTCCAGTCCAGGGTATAAAATATAACCACTATTTAGAACTTCTATATCCTTATTCCGTGTGACACACAGTAAGTACACCTCTCCCTCGATAACTTGTGCACATCAGGGCCCAGAAACATAAACCACACTATAAGCAAGGGCACAAGTTACTGAGGGACTTCCCAAAATTCTGCTAAATAAAAGACGTCCAGAGAACTGTGTGGTGGTGGTGGGGGAGCAGGGCTGTTTAATGACTGAATCCTTGTTTTATAATCACTTTGAGAATAATTGTCAGTAAAGCCCTTTTTCTGATGAAGTTGTTCGTTATTCTGTATGAATCACGTTTATTTTCAAAATATCGAACATTTATTTACAAAATGTCTAACATCTGAAAGATTGATAATGTGATACCAACTGGTTTCAACAACCAACACGGTACACGAAAACGTTCGTGTATTACGTAATTTTTTTTTTGATTTTTGTTTTTTTTTATCAGTCTGGTTCTCGGAGTGATTTTGTATAGTTTTTCGAAACAAGGAATCTACGAAGCAGGGAACCAGACAAACTGTTGATACACTACCAAGCAAGATTCCTTTTAATAAAAAAAAAACAACTTATCTTGATACAATCGTCTGTGTTGAAACTCAATTTTTTAATTGTTTAATTAGTAAAATATTGATACTGTGATTTCATTGCAAGTAACAGTGAAACTTCTTATCATCCTTGAGAATATCTCTACGTGCGAATTCGGTAATTCTGAAACTCATTTTCCCCATAATGGTCAATATCTGTGAAACAGTGCTCATTAGTTTACGAAGTACTCATTTCGCTTGGTTGCCTTGCTATCTTTAATCACAGTTATGATTGAATAGGGTAATTTAAGGTAGTTTAATTAATTACATACACAACAACATTTATAACAGTGTTAGATTGATCAACTGAAATGAGTTACCCGACATACGACCAGAGCCGCTGGTTCTTAAGCATGTAGGATTTGTATGCCTATTAACGTTTTTGTTTATTCCACCTCCTTTATGTGATTCAAAAGACGTACTTAACATGATAATAGAAAAGGAGGCCTGCTTTTTATTTATTACAACAATACAACAAATGTTTCAGCTTGTCTGATATCAAAACACGGTCGGCACTTAATTAGGTTCTCAGAGAAACGCTTGCGGACATAGCTGTCACGGTAGATTGACACATTTTACGTTTAAATACAAGAAGACACATTGCATTTATGATGATCACACTTAAAAGGAACTAAAAGATAAAACTAGAACACAAATTTGAATTATACAAAAATTATTTATCAAAGTACTGCCTCCACTAGGCGTGACATTTTCATCGATCAAAATTTCCTTATCATTAATTAAGGTTTACTAAAAATGTCATTTGGAAAGAAAATGTAAAAAAAAAAATATGACTTCTTTTTAAAGTTGTTTTTTCATAATGTTGATTAAAATTTCCAGGTCCTCTCTACCATTTTCGACTATAAAACGAGCGATACATCAGTTTCTGTTACCATTTTTGATTGTGATTTTCTTCAAGTTCAACAAATAGGAATACATTTTGTGGTATTTTCTGGTTTTAAAAATGGTATCCATGTCTGACACCATGTTATAAGCGAGTTAGCAAGTTGTCAGAGCACAAGTTATCAAGGGAGTGGTGTATTAGCCAAGAAAGAGAAACTATGCACAAGTGGTTATTAAATGATTTGTAAAGTGCTTAAATAATATTCAGAAAGCAAATTTGGAATGTCTGTTTTTATTTTAAGATATTTAATCAGTGACTGAAGGTCCTGTTATTACTACTTTTCTGGATGGATGATCTTGTCACTGGGATTTTTAACCAAAAGACTTGTGATGTAATATTTTGTGCCAGATTTGCATCCATAGCCTCGTGAAAATCATTTTATTGCTCAAGAATGAGATGGTTTCAGCTCCCTGTCATGGATTCATGGAAATTCTTTTCCACTAGTATGGTGTCGGTCCTTCAATGGACTCGTGTTCCACAAAAGGACCTTTGCAGGCTGGGTATGTAGAACAGAATATAACGACTGGATTATTCCAGTTAGATACTTGGGTGGTTTGAATACGAGAAAAGGATGATGGATCTGGACAGTAGTTAGTGCTTCTGATTTTGGACAATAAATTTTGTTTGCATCTGGTGTGAGATTTTTTTTATTGCATTTATTTGATTATCTGCTGGCTGGCCGGGCAGGTCTCCGAGTTTGAAATATTTTGCGGACCTGAGTAATAAGACACTAGCCATGGGCATCAGACTGCTGCTTATTTTGAGGACTGCTACAAGGAAGATGTACCTTACATGGACTACTGTTTTGTTCAAGAATGGCTGATTTGTGAAATCTGCAAAAACGCTTATAAACTGGGACTATAGTATGTGTCATTGTATTGGTGCCTTCAGAGAACTATTATAAAATTGAGGAAAGTCATACAACACTGTTCTGAGCCAACTCTAAATCCGAAAACCGTTACCCAGCTTTCATCACTCCATGTGTGTTGTTGAGAAGTCATTGAAGTCTTTTCTTTTGATCTGCACTGTTTTTTAATGGCATGGACAATCATGGTCTTGATATTGTGGGGGGTGGGTATGTTTTATTTACTAGCGATGTCCACTTGGGTGCAAGTAATATACTCTTTGCTTGTTTCTTGTATTATGAGTGGGTCAGTTTTAAAATTTGATATGCCTTGGAATACAGCACTATAACAATTTGGATTTTTGATGTGCCATACATGCTTAACAAAACACAAGTGTTCTCTTTTCATCATACTGAACCCATAGCCAATTATTCTTTCAATAATCCTGGAAACCCCAGATATGTTTATTTTTTATCATTTTCTGCATCTTTCTAACCTTGCTGCAGAAGAATTCCCAGTGATTTTTTTTTTCTAGGTAGTAAATCTATACTTAAGCAAATCAACATACTTTAAGCCAATATGTTGATGATAGGTTTTATTTCTGACTGAGAACAACCAAGTTTTTGATTGGCAAAGATCATCCTTAGACTGCTTGTCAGCATATTGCGTGATACATTTCCACATTTCCAATTACATTTTACGTCACCAGTATTTCACAATGAAACAATTGGCTCTGCATGCATCATTGTACTTTTGTGACTTGTCTAATGTTTTAACCATTTATCTACGACTGCTGCATCTAAGTGTCACCTGTAAATAGCTTCTGAACCCCACTGACACATAATATGCAGTGTCGATAAGCCTTGTTTACTACCCCAGTGTCACATCTATGCGGATGTGACCGCTATGTTAACTAAACATTGATTGGTTGAAATTACAGATGTTTAGATATTTTTGATTATCATAACCAATGAGAGGACTGTTTACTCAACATTTTGATACAAGTTTGAAAGCTGAGAGGTTAAATTTAGACACACTGGAAGGGCTTTCCTGCAATTTACGAAACACGTGTAGTTGAGATAAATGAAGATGGATTCTGATTTAGATATGAGCGACTTTGAAGGGTTCAGTGCAAGCGATATTGAAGAGTTTAATGGATCATTCTTAGAAAATGTATCAGATATGATGTTAGTCCCGTTTCAGCACCAAATGTAAGTGATTTTGAATCGGATGACGAGGAGGGCATAGTCCCACTTTTACAATGGAGTGATGACCTTGCCGTGTTCGAGATCAATGATTTTGATTTCTCATGTTGATTCAGCAATCGAGCTTGGACCACTAAGCAATGAGAAAGATTTTTTTCTCAAGTTTTTTCCTGAATGTCTGGTGGAAAAGCTTGTGAAAGAAACAAATGATTATGCCAAGAAAATGGGGGACCAGAAGCAAGACCTGAAATGGTATGAAACCAGCATCACAGAGATGTGGGCATATCTTGGAATATACAAGATGTGTGTAAGGGAAGGGAGGAGACGTGAAGTTTTCATAGGATGCAAACATTGCCAAGTACATTTATGTGTGGATAATATAATGACTGTTTTGAGACGTACCACTCTTAACTTTGTAATTAGAGTGTGGATTTCATTCATGTTTTTATATGTACATATGTAAATATTGGATTTATTTTGTGGGATTCAAAACAGTTTACATGACTGGGATTTCTTGTATGATGGGGTGTAGGAGTATATAAAGTGGAAATATTTGAATAACAGACACTATACAAGGTAATCTGTTTTTTATTTCACTGAAATCCAGCAAAAACTAATGAAATAATGAATATAAATGTAACCATGTTTTTATTGTCAGTTTCTGTAGTCAGCCATGATGATGCTTTAGTATTCAGTCTAGGAACCAGCCTCACTAGACTCAGTAACTGATACAACAGCACTCAGCAGTAGTGAAACTGCACAACAGCTGTAGTAGCTAAAGGGTTAAGGCTTAAAAAGTACATTTTCTTTATAGGAACAAGTATCAAATAGCAATGGTACTGCTAATATGACAAGTCTGCAACAGCAAAAAATTATCATTTCTAGACCTTGGTCTTTCATAATTTTCTGACCCCACCTATATTTGTTATTTTGTCCTCTGGTTTCAATACATGTAAATTGAAATTCACAAGATGACACATCACTATACAGATGAAGAGTATCAGGTTCACTTAGGCCTCTTGTTTCTTGTTTCACACATATCCATTTTTACTGTTATAGTACAACAGTAACAGTTGAGTTAGGTATTTTAGGCGCAGTTTAAATGTCTTGACTGGTCTATTTTCAGGAGGGAATTTCAAGAGTTCCATTGGCAGGTGCAGCTGCTGGATCTGGTATGGGGCGTGCTGCAGGCAGAGGTATCCCAGGAGGCCCAGGAGGGATTGCCCCAGGTTTACAGGGACCTGTAAGGGGTGTGGGTGGACCCTCGCAACAAATGATGACACCTGCAGCAAGAGGAGCAACGATGTCTGCACAACCTCAGATGAGAGGAGGTCCACCCAGAGGTATGCAAATCTCTAGTAATGCTGTCTTGAAAAAAAATGCTTTTACGCAACTTGGAATAAATGAGGTTTTGTAATTATTACATAACCTTGCTTTTACTTCCCAATATTTTATCTATTGTATGAATGGATTTAAAAATAGGAATTTATAAAAGTTGTGGTTCCTAAAATAATATTGACACATCGACATCTGTCAAAACACTTGAATAATCCCAGTCTAGTTGTGCAGAACAGAAATATGGATTGAACATCCATGTGAAAAACAGCAAGGGTTAACAACTCCGTCATTTACATGAGCTAGAATAGACCTTGTTTGGAACCAGGCAGGTCAAATTGCATAAGTTTTGCCTATAATAAACTCATGAATACACAAGTTCAAAGTAAGAACAAAATGTGTCTGCTGGCAATGTGTTGTGCACCCCTGAAACATGGGAATGGAAATTGTTGAATTTTCTTTTTGTTTGAGGGAGGTAGTTTTTTTGCTTTTGCTAAAATTTCTCATAGACAAGAAAATCTTGTAGAAAATAGTGGAGATTATGCATAATGTTGGGGGGGTTGGGGTTTTTTTTATAAATAATTTTGCTCAGACATTTTTCAAGAAAGGCCATGGAAGGCATCATGCACCCTATGTGACAGGCATTTCAGTTATTGCTCCTGAACAAGTTATTTCCATTTGGTCTTCATAATAATGGATCGATGCTGTGCATCAGAATGTTTTTGATGACATTTCATTGAAAACTAGGGACTTGAGTGTCAGTTAAAGAGGTAAAACAAGACCTTCATTAAATTTTTCATGGAATAAACCTCTGATAATGATAGGAGTAATAATTTAAACTCGTGCCTCCCAGGCAAAGGGAAAATGCCAACTGGCCATGTTTGACCCAACATTTTTGGAGGTAACATTAAGGATAATCTCGTTGCCATATCAGCCTTGCCATCTTGGTCTGCATGGTCATTTTGTGCCTTGGGAGCATTCCAAATGCCAAATTTCCTGCCATGTAGACAGCCCATTTTTTTTCTCTCCTTTGAATCTGCCACTTTTCCACATGCATGTCATTGTGAAGTTTTTGCATTTGTCTCCATTTGTGGAGAGTTTTGGATTTAGCCCAGTTCCTTGGGCTTCCTTGTGTGAAGAATCATGAAATTCGATGGCTGTATTTATATTAGGAAAATATTAGTAACCTCATTGTGCTACTGTTGTGGTCACAGTGGTCTGCTTTTTAGCATTGTGACTGGAAGGTGTTGGGTTTAAGCGAGGGCAGATCATGCAGGACACAAGGTTCCTGCAGTCATGGAAATCCTGGAAAAGTTTGTAAATTACAGAAAAGCATTTCATGGGCCTTGAAGAGTGTTGAAATTTCCACAAGTCATTCAGAGTATTGGAAAAGTCTTGGAATTTGGTTATATTGCATTGTCCGATCAGTTTTTCATTGCCGTCGCACAGGTTTTACCAACCTTTACCTAACTTCGACAATGGATTTGTTTGAGTAGGTTCCCATAAGACTTAATAGTCAGACTACATTCAGGGATCTTACCACCATTTAAAATCAATGTACTTGCAGTACTCAAAAGAGAATGATCTATCTGATAGGATGAAGTATGCCCCTAGCCAGCTGTAAAAAGTGTTTTTGTTCAATATGCCTGTTAGGTAAGTATTAGAGGTGGTAACTTTACATATTATGTACTCTTGAAATTGTTTAACAAAACGTCTTGGAAAAGTTTTGGGAAAGTCATGGAATTATATTTTTTAAAGATTGCAGGAACCCTGCATGGACAGTATTCTAGAGAATTCATATGCTGATGTTTCATGGTAGGCATACTTATTTTAATCTCTTAACATTTGAGAAGCAGGTCATTGTGTATCCTACAGTTTCCTATATTTAAAGATCTGGACAAAAAAGACATACAAAACGGAAAAGCTTAAGAAGCAATAACAATGACAGTAAAAGGCATAATTGAAACCAATGCCTCCTGGGCAAAGGGCAAATGCCAACTGGCTATGTTTGACCCAACATTTGTGGAGGTAACATTAAGAATAATCCCATGGCCATGTCAGCTTTGCATTCTTGGTTTGCATGGCCATTTTGTGCCTTGGGAACATTCCAAGACTTTCAGTGTCCATGAACTACAACATCAATTACTTAGCAGCTTTGGGTTTTTTAAGAAAACCTGGTTACATCAGACAGACTGAAAATGCCACTTACCCAGCAAAGAGATCTGGTTCTCCATTTTAAAGCTTCATGGTAATTGCAATTAAGACTGACTAATAAATTCTTCTTAATTTTAGCCTTGGGTTCCTTGAACCTTGTGGTTGTGAAAGTAATGACCCAGTCCCGAGGCTGAATATACATGTACACAGCTACAAACTTTACTTCAGTTCTGACTGCATTTATACTGTATGGGACTGGTCAGTTAATTTATGGTTGGGGGAGGGGGGATTTTTAAAAAAATTCTCATGCATCACAAGATAAAATTATTTCAAACGATAAAACCCTTTGAAAACTTTAATGGTATCTCCCTAATAAAGAATTAACTCGAGTGGATGAAAGCTGAAATTGGCATCTTCTTCTGGTGATAACATTTTATAACAGTGTTTACAATGGTCACTGCCTTGATTTCTGCTGAAGTCAAGTCTTTATTAGAGAGAGACCATGCAAGTTTCTAAAGGGGGGGTAAATGCTTGAAAACTATTCTTATTCAGATTTGTGGTATAATAAAGAACACTGCCATTCCTTGCTTTACTTGAAACAAACTTATCTTGTAATAAATAAATTTTTTAAAAAATACCACAGCTGGAAATAATAAGTTAGGTCTATACAGTTAAATGGACAGCCCCATACAGTATAGATACATTCAGAACTGAACGAGTTGGTAGTTGTGTACATGTATATTTAGTCTAGTAACAGGGCCATTAACATTTTAAGGGCTAAACGATTGGTTTGCATTTAAATGTAACTTCAATATTTTATTTTTGTTGTTTGTGTTTTTAAACAGAAGCTGCTGCTGTCTGTAATTTAATTGTCCATAGCTCAGATTAGTTTTCATTTTTAAAGAGTAGGATAAATTTATACTGTTCCAGAGAAGCTGAACAAGGTAGGCCTCATCAAGTCAGCGCTCATGTTTTCTAAATGATAAAAAAATTATACAAGACTTTTCAAATTAATTTCTATTGTCCATATATATGATTCAAATAAAGATCATTGATTGGCAAAATGGAATTTGAATGTGAATTACTCCTGACTTGTCAGTGTTTCCATGGGTGTTCCTCATTGATTGGCTGTTCAAATGTTTCCAGACCAGTTCCTTTGGGCTTTTTTGTGTTCAGTCATGCAGTTTGATGGATGTATTTATCATAGGAATATTAGTAACCTCATTGTGCTACTGTTGTGGTCACAGTGGTTTCCTTTTTCCTTTTGTGACTGGAATGAATTTTGATTATGCCAGGGTAGATCATGCAAGAGTTTGTATTATGAAGAAGTCATGTATTGATGTATCATGGCAAGCATACTTATTTTAATCTCATAACATATGAAAGGAGGTTGTCGGATTCCTAAATCTTCCTGTACTTAAGGATTTTGGATAATCAAGAAATACAAAACTTGAAAGAGGTCAAAGAGAAGTATATTGCACATTTTGGTGTCTGTTTCCAAAGCTAATATTTATGTTATCTTCAGTTTGTGTGCACTTTTCTTCACTTGTATTTCCATGGGAGGTTCAACATGAGAATCAGTAATTGTTTGTGAAATAACCTCAAATGTAACAGTACTAATAATAACATCGGTAAGAGGAATAATTTGAATTTTGTGCCTCCCGGGCAACGGGCAAATGCCAACTGGCTATATTTGACCCAACATTTGTGGGGGGAAACATTAACAATAATCCCACAGCCATATCTGACATGCATTCTTGGTTTGCATGGTCATTTTGTGCCTTGGGAACATTCCAAGACTTTCATTGTCCATGAACTACAATCAAATTTATTTGAGCTGGTTTACAACCTTCACAGAATACCTGGTTACCTTAGACTGAAAATGACAGTTACCCAGCAAAGAGATCTGCTTCTCCATTTTAAAGCATCATAGTAATTCCAATTAAAACTGATTAATAAATTCTTCGAAATTTTAGCATTGGATTTCATGCAAGTTGTGTGAAAATAAAGGCCAAAGTTCCATTCTATGTAGAAAGGTGATTTTTTTTGTCCTGTCTGTGAAGCACTTTTCCTCATGTGTGTCTTTGTTAAGGTTTTGCATTTATCTCCATTTTTTAAACACCATTGTCTGTAGTCATGCAACATTTTGTCTTATTCAGAGTTAGAAGTGGACCTTAAAAACACTGAAAACCTAAAATTTAATTTTGACATAGAAACCTTAATGAAAAAAGGCATATAAAACGAATCTGAAGGAAACCTAAATAAAGTCAAAAAACCTAAAACTTTGAAAGGCTAGCTTAACAGTTAAAAAAGAGTGTAAATTAATGACATTCATCTTGATTATTTATTTTCACTTTGGTTTCATTTTATATAGTCAAGTTCTCTTATGCTCACCATTGAGATAATGTAACAGCTTTGTGCCCTGAACCTAAATAAAAATCAAAACCTTGAAAAACAACTAAACAAAACCCTCAAATTTTAAAATTTAACTCCACTTCTAACCCTGACTATTCTTCTTGGAGTATCCAGCTACTGTTGCCAAAAGAAAATTTTTAGATTGTGCCAGGGCAGATCATGCAGGAATAAGTTTTCTTGAGAATTCATGTATCAATGTTTTATCATGGCAAGCTTACTTTAATCTCTCAACATATGATAAGGAGATTGCGTGTCCTGAATCTTCCTATTTTTAAAGATTAGGGTAATCAGGAAATACAAAACCAAAAAGATGTTTGAGAGAAGTAGTAATAAAAACAATTTTAAACTTTAGTCTCCTGGGCAACGGGCAAACACCAGCTGGCTATGTTTGACCCAACATTTGTGGAGGCAACATTAAGAATAATCCCATGGCCAAGACAACCTTGCAGTCTTGGTTTGCATGGTCATTTTGTGCCTTGGGAACATTCCAAAACTTTCATAGTCCATGAATAAGACAAAAATTATTTGAGCCCGTTTACAACCTTCACAGAAAACCTGGTTACCTCCATTTTAACACTTTACGGTAGTTCCAATTAAAACTAATTAATATATTCATCTTAATTTTAGCATTGGATTTCTTGCAAGTATTATGAAAATGAAGGCCAAATTTCCTATGTAGACAATAGACGGCCCGTTTTTGTCTTCCCTGTGAAGCATTGTCACTTATCCTCACTTGTGTTATTGTTAAGGTTTTGCAGGTCTCCTTTTGTGAGACACCATTGTATGTACAGTGATGCAACAACTTGTTGCATTGTTCATCTTGGAGTATACTGCTCACTATTGCTAAAACTGGGTTTAGTGGCAACATTTAACTTTCCATTGATTGTATGGAGTTTTTGTATTTAGCCCAGTTCCTTGGGATTCTTTGTACAGATGTGCAATTCGATGGATGTATTTATATTAGGAAAATATTAGTAACCTCGTTGCACTACTGTTATTGTTGCAGTTATTTGCTCCTTCGCTTTTGTGATTATGGAAGGTTTTTAGATAATGCCAGGGCAGATCATGCAGGATAAAGTGTTCTATAGAATTCATGTATTGATGTTTCATAGCATGCAAACTAATTTAATCTCCTAACATATGAAAAGCAGGTCATCATGTGTCCTGCATTTTCTTTTATACTTAAAGATTTGGATAATCAAGAAATACAAAATGGAAAAGAAGTCTAAGAGAAGTATATTAACACATTTTGGTGTCAATTTTTTTATCGAATAATTGTTTTCAACTTGGGTGCACTTTTCATCACTGTTGTATTTCCATGGGAGGATTAACAAATTCATTAAAAAAAATTTAAAATCAACCTCAAATATAACAGTAATTTAATAACAGAGGAATAATTTAAACTTTGTGCCTCCCGGGCAACGGGCAAACGCCAACTGGCTATGTTTGACCCAACATTTGTGGAGGCTACATTAAGAATACTCCCATGGCGATATAAGACATGCAGTCTTGGTTTGCATGGTTGTTCCATGCCATGGGAACATTTGGACTTTCTTTGTCCATGGGCTAAAACAGAATAAGTTACTTGAGCAGGCAAAGAACACCTTCTGAAAGCAGAGTCGCCTACTGGTCAACTGGACTGAAAAATGAAGTTGCTCAGAAAAGACCTCTAGTTTTCAACAAAAAATACTTAACTGTTTTTTAAGTTTAAACCGATTTAATAGATTCAGCAAAATTTATCTTTCGATTTTGTTGCAAATTATTTGAAAATGAACCTTTAAGTTCTTATTTTTAATTTGCATTGTACGTAGTCAGCTCCTTATTAGCTCTACTGTTGTCTATTGACGATCAGTTCATTAGGCAGAGTTTTATTATTACTCACTTCTCCTAAACTACTTCAAGGATTGTGATAAAACTTTACACATACATTCATCCCTTGATTGGTCCCTACAGAAAATGGTGCCACTTGGACATCCAATATGGCTACCACAGTGGGCATGTTTTGAAACTCCATTTGTATGTCTAGTTTGGGCCTCAATGAAAATGATACTGGTCTGACATCTCAGAATCTACAGCACAGCTATTATCTGATGTCTTGTTTTCACTACTGCTCTGAACTTGAGTGGTATCAATGTGTTGACAGCTCCAGGATTTTTTTTTTAATATCCTGATCTAAAGTTGGTAAATCTTGCTTGCTAGAATTTGTTCCTCATTCCATTCATGTCTGTTACACATGTTACTAAATCTGAACCTTAATTTTTCCTTTTCCCTTACCAAAAGTCATAATCATGCGGTTGCTTGGCATTGCTTTTAAGTGCATTAATCGTAACAAATCAAAGTCCAAGCTGGACTCCAATGTCTCAGTGAGATTACCTATACAGCCAAAAATAATAAGTGGGTCTTTCATACAGACATTACTTGTCATGAACAACTTGATTTTGACGAACTTTCTGCACCCCTGCTCAGCACCTTCAAAATTGGGTCCTGGTGACCCATGTTTTACTTTCCAATGACTTGAGTTTAAGAATAAAGACATGAAATTTTATGGATATATTTTTATTAAGAACATTATTCACATCAGAGATCTATTGTTGAGGTCACAGTGATTGACTTTTGCTATTCTATTGAATATGCATTGTTTTTGACCCTGCTGGTCGAGGACCAAAAGAGTTTATGGAATGCCATCTTGTCTGCCATCCATCTGTCCATGTGCACAAGTTTGTTATTGTCACTCATGAACTACATGAAGGATTGCCATGAAACATTACACAACAGTCATCCCAAAGGTCCTAAACATCTGCCAGCTGGAAAATCTTGTTATCACTGCTGCTTTCAATGGATGGTCACTTTGATACTCCTTCCAGATGGAAAGTCTTTTCAACATTGGGTTTTCGCCATATGGTGTGCCGTTGGTCTGAATGAAAACGCTGCTTATCTGGCATCCATTATTACCATCATGTTAGCCATCTTGAAGACCTTGTTGCTACTCCTTGATAGTCATAACAATATAAGGTTTTCACCAAAAGACTTGTGATACCTAGTTGGTCTGGAAAGAAAATGGTTCTCACTGGACATACAGTATGGCTGCCACAATGAACATGTTGAACATCTGGTCATCAGTTCTCTGAATTGATGATCATATCAATATGGGGTTTCACCAAAAATCTTGTAATGGTGTCTAGTTTGACATAAATAAAAAAATGGTGCCAGTCTTTGTCTAATATGACTGCTACAACGACAAATTTGAAAGTTTTATCGCTCAAGAATATCAGAGATGGTTTTCGCACTCTGCAGTTTAAAAAAATGCTTTTTATCATGAATTCCTATAAATTATTTAAACACAACAGTGTCAGTTCCTTTCAGGAATGCTTGTTTGGATTATTCCAGGGCAGAGGATGTGATATGTGGAGCTGTGGAATTGAGTTCTTGTACAATGGTTCCTCTCATGAACAGCTGCCCCCACCCCCCACCCCACCCCCCGAAGGCTAGTTCAAAAGTTCCTCTCAGGAAAGGCCACCCCTCTGATGTGATCACTGGCCAGCATATTCAGAACTGCAAAATTTACCCCATACAAGGGACCACATTTTATTTTAATGTGTGTCCTGTACCAATATCCAATTCATACAGTTCAGTAAGTAATCCAGTTATGTATACCAATGTTCGTTTCCCAACATCAGGGTTTCATTACAGAATGAAGTGTTGACTGAAGTATGTATACTAAGAAGGCTGTTGTTATATCATTAATGCCAGCATTTACAGAAAATGGGGTCCGCAGTGTCGTGATAGTCTGGGGCTCCACATGTAGTGGCTGAGCTCTTTTCTTTGATGGTTACAACTGGAGGTAATTGTCAAGATCATGACATGGTCAGCATAGACTAAATATAGATTTCGTGCATTAAGAAACTGAGAGAAAGGAACCTTGAATGAAATGGGGTGCCAGACAAAGACTAAAAAGTTGTGTGACAATACATGTATCACTTTGTAAAGAAGGCATTTTGTCCACTCTACAAAAGTTTTGTCTGCATAATTAAATTGCAGTACTGCACAGTTAGCATCATAGGAATAAATTGTTACAAAATTGAAATATGCCATCATGTAAACGGAGAATTACTGTCCAGAAAAGTTAAAATTACTTGCCAATGGGGAGAGGTTCTTGATGAAAAATGTTGCCGGGAAGACTCAATAAACAACATTGTAACAGATGAGAATTTTTAAATGCCAAATAACATATGTACCAAGATTTAAATGACGTTTTTGAATGGTTTGCAATGCGCATGCCAACAATATCCTGCTCAAATTTCATGCTTATATAGTAAATAAGAACTATTACTGTGTTAACTTAAAATGAGTCTTGTTCTCATGACCAGAAAAATCTTTCAATAATTAAAGCTACTTTTAAATAAAGATATTTAACTGCTTTGAAATGACATGTAGCTTTCTTACTACATAAATATACACATACTTCTCAAAAATGTAGTCCCCTTCTGGGAAGGCCACCCATCGTATGTTGCCACTTTCCCAGTACAGAAGGGGTGGCCGTATAAGATGGACACCACTGTATTGATTTTGCATTTTGGCAGGCATATATGTTTTAGCCTTTAACATACGAAAAGCTGGTTGTCTGGCAGAGTTTAGACTTAAAGTGAGCTTGTTGGTTAGCTTTTGATTTGTTTCAGCAAGTGGACTTGGATTTGTATACCCATGCATTAATGTTGAAGTTACGGTAAAATGGCATTTGTCAAATTTGCCAATGGTTTATGCACAAAGATGAGACGGAGCCTGCAGGGAAATGAATAGAACTTTGATACAACAGACTCGGTTGGTTCTGTTTTATTAACTTTCAATTGGTAATGCAAGAAGATTAATTATCTTTAGCCTTCTAATAAATTCTTCTTGTTCTGAAGGTCCTCCCGGTCCAATGATGCCAGGTGTACCACCCATGGGCAGAGCTGGCCCCCCTCCAGGGATGAGAGGCCCACCGCCACCAGGCATGATGAGAGGTAAGTAGCTAAATCAGAAGCAGTTAAACTTCATTGAAAAACGTTGATCCTTAAATCATTACTCTCAAAGGTATTATTATCTTGTTGAAAGTGTGACTTGTAGTTTCCCAGGTAGGCAGTATCTTGACCTCTGACAAATACTGAAACTGTTGCTGTTGGTACTCACTTATAAGTCAGCTCAAACTGCAAACAACAAAAATCCTGATCTGCCATAGCATAACGTGCCTTCAGATCAGGGTCCATTTTGTTTGTTCTGCTGATTGCTCCTAACAAACTGCACAGACCCAAATCTGCTGGCACATTATGCGACGGCAGATCTGGGTCTTTGCAGTTCGCAGCTGGGCTCATCCTGTGAGTATGTACGGTAGTTATAGTTAACAGCAAAGTGAGCATACATGAACATCCTAATTTTTATGTCCAGCCAGAAATATCTAAATGGTGCATAAAGATCTAATTGCCATTTATTCTTGTCACTTGCAACAATTGACCTTACGCCAGACGATATATCGCTCCGCCTACCAAATCACATGACTTAACCTCCGACAAACGTGCAAGTATTTGGCAAAGAAATATGTTTCAGTTTAAGTGATATGTTTATTTAATGTGATTTGTATTATTCTTAAAAATATAAAATTACAAAGTTGCATTAATTATACTGCAGTAGAAAATATATATGTAGTTCAAGTTCGTACATTAATAACCTAAGTGTTTTATTTCAGTGAATAATAACAATCAATTTAAAGCTGCTTAAGAATTTATTCATATGAAAGGAAACTTGCTCCAAAAGATGCTGATGTATTTAGCATATATTGTTATCCTTGTTAATTTTATCTGACTTACGTTTATGCTGCCTTGGAAGTATATGAATTAAAAATTAATAACAAAATTGTAAATAATTACTGTTTAGAAGTATACTGTTGTACATAAATAATTTTAAGGTGTGCTACGTTTGTCAGATGGAATTTTGATCAATGATGTCTGTTGATGTAAACATGTAAATGCATGCTTAATATATCGGAAGATAATTATTTGAAATCTTTATTTTGTATTTCTTTATTACTAATTACATTTTTGTATCCCCATCCCTCCTTCAGCCCAATGAGAAAGTAAAGCGTTACTCTAGTGTCTGAAAGATCAAGATGATAACTCATTAATTTTGGGACAAGCCAGAATTAAAGTGTAAATTTTCAAACTTTAAAATAATTCAGCCTTGGGTTCAGTGCTTCCTATACAAGAACAGATAATATATATCATAGCCCGAAAGTTAGGGGGTTCTCCACCTATATTCTTGAAACATTAATTTTTATATATGTCTTGTTCAATTTCAAATTTTTTTATTTTTTTTTCAAGCTATCAACGGGACAAATTTGTATGCAAACAAACACGGTGTAATTGCCATCAGTTGTGTCTTTATTCGGCTGATCATACATGCGACAAGTCATTATCCATCGAAGTTTCACCAATGTTTCGGGAAAGGAATACATCTAATTCCTCCATTTAGACGATCTGGATATTGACTGTCAGAATTAAAAGACTTCTTTTCACCGTTATTAATCAAGAAATCAACAAATCATTGCAAAATCCGTAAATACGTATCATAATCAATTCATTGTTGCTACTAGCAGCTTGTCGGAGGAAAATGGCGGACTTGAGCAATGCCTGGAGGTGTGTCTAATTTACGCTGGCTGATTGGTTTATTGATCCAGCGTGATTGACAAGTGGCGATAGGTCAATTGAGACCTTAGAAGGTCTTTAAACTTAAGGGGTTGCCCTGAAATTTCTTTAAATTTGTTAAATAACCCCTTCACTGGGGTAATACAAAATTAATTAAAATGCATCATTTTTAAAATCGTAATTTTCATTATTTGCATATTTTTCAAAAATGATAAAATCAAGTGGATCAATAACCAAATAAAAACATGACACTGGTAATTACCAGTTGGCGTAGGATCCCTTTGCTGTATTAGCAGTTGCATTGATATCATATCCCAATATTTGTAGTGATATGGTAAGATGTGGAGAAGGAAAAACTCCAGAGCTGTACCATTTTATTATTATTATTATTATAATTATTATTAAAATCTGGTTTCCATTCCCTGTTGATTATTCATGGTGGAGGGAGGGTGGTGTGCTTTGCTCATTTTGAGTAGTTCCTCAGGTAATTTTTTCAGCACTGGGGATGTAAAGTTTTCTATACCTTACGTCTTTTCTGTCAATACTTTAACTTTGTTCAGTGTTATGAAATTTGATATGGTGTGACATGGCTGATTTCTGGCATAATGTCAACAATTAATTGCCTGCTGCATTGTGAACCTGACGTGCTTCTTTGATCTTTTAAGCATACAAAACTTTACACTTTCCCATCCTTTGTTTTCAGGTGGACCACCACGATTTTAGATATGTCCTTGAGAATTCCATCAAAGCAGAACTAGAGAAAGCACAAAGACTTGACTTGGACTGAATGTTCAGGATGAAGCCATTGTTATCAGTGAACATGATGAAAAGCCATGGAAGGAAAATTCCAGGAGTTTTCAGTTCTTTTTCAAAATTTTCTTGAACATTGCAAGAAATTTCAAATTTGTTTCCTCCACATTAGGTGTGGAGGATTACTGTTCATACATCATAATTTAAGGACAGAAGAATATACTGTTGTGTTCAATGCTGTCTAATCTGTAAATTCAGCAAAATGGCATGGACCAGACAAGACATCTTACTGAGCAATTTTGTCATAATAAACAGTGGACTGTTGGTATTTACATTCATCTCATTGTAGATTTTGTCATGCACATGATGTATTTTATATTGATGGTAAATGTTTTAAAATAAATGATAGGATACAACTGATTGCCATCAGTGTTCATATTCCCACATTTTTCTCAAACTGAGAATTTTTTTTTAAAAAAGTCTTACTTGCCATGGAACAGATTGGCATTGGTTAGAGTAAAGAACAGGGTTCCCGCGCAGGTCTGGAATTCTGGAAGAAGTCTTAAGTTTGAAAATTGCTTCTCCAGGCCTTGAAAAGGTCTGGAAAAATTGAAAAAATTACTTAAAAGTCTGGAAAAAATCGTAAATTTTCGTTGTTCCCATTCACACGATGTGATTAACACTCCTTCCCTTCATTAAGTTTAATTGTCATATTGGGTCCTGGACAAGATATTCTGTTGTAGTTCAAACCATGCATCAAGGAAGGTTTACAAAAGAACGTTTAAAATTCGGACTACCTAGACAATCCTAAAGGCCGAATCCTTGTGCAGTTAATATTAGATGATCCAGTTCCACAGATAGGCCTACTGGCTGATGATAGTGATGGCAGTTTATTTTAAAGCTTTGAATTACATCAAAATTACTGGAGCCAGAAAAGTGTTGTGAGAACTTAGCTGATGCAGGTTGACTGAAATTGAGCTGTGAACTGAGTGGGTCATGCATGTAATCATAACTGGAACTGATGTCATTTTGAAAGCTTGAAGATGTATTACACTGCAGATGTCTGTCAACTGTTTGACCAAAATCGACACACCATATCACAAATTCATAACTTTCAAACACGAAAATATAATTTTAGTAGGTATGATCACCAGCATAAGAGGTGTAAATTTCTGGACTATTCATTTGGCGATTGTTAGCAAAAAATCTCGTGACTTTTAAACATGGATCAACTCTTATTCTTGAGGAGTGTTTTAATGTATTGCTTTTATATTTTATTTACTACTAAGTTTACTGGTAGAAGAATGAGTGCAATTTAAACAATGAACAATATAACATGGATTTATATTCTTTGAATTCACATGATTATGTTTTATTTTTTGAAGTAAATCAATGCAAGGTGAATTCTAATGTACAATTGGGGATGATTTACCACCAGATTGTCCTAGATAGGAATAACATGCGGATATATGTTTTCACTATCTTCTGAATTCACTTGAAGAAATGCAGGGATAGCACAGATTTGTTTAATTTAGTGTACTGTAAAAAGTGTTTATATTTTTAACATGTTTGCAAATTCCCAGAGGCAAGAAAATTGTGATTTCAATTTTTAATCAGCTTTTGGCGTAATATCTTAAGGTTTATGAGTGGAAAAAGATGACAAAAACATAAATATGTAATAATGAGGGTAAATCCAAAAACAGTTCTGAAAAATACGTCATTCAAAATACCTTGAGCATAGCTACATACAGCTTTGTGAGGGTTCAGATCAATTTTATAAATAATCTAAAAATAAAATTATGAAGTAAATATTTTTATTTGATCAAAATACCACTATCAAAACAAGTGATTTAAGAAAGTGAAATGTAAGCAGAGCTTATGTTAGTGAAAACTCGTATTTTGGATCTAAAGTATTGAAAGACATTACCATGAGCAGTGAATAAAACATGCACAATAAACATAAGGAACAGTTTCCAAACTTGTTCCAGCTGGCTAAACTAGCTATGTATATGCTCCAACAGCAGAGGTGTCTCAGCATAGAACAATATTCATACACTGGTGAGGAACAGATTAAGCTTAGAAAAACCAACAGATTAATGCGTATACAACGAGTTGACATCTTTTAAAGATTTTGATTTCATTAGGACTCTAACAGAGTGTAGCTGGAAGAAGGAAAGATGGATATTGTAGTGTTAGGTACATAGTGAACTATGGCCATTTCGTCCTCTCCCTCCTTTTTGTTCTACTCCCCCTCACCATTTTCTTAACCAGTGGGTAAACCACCACCACCGCCCCATTAGATAAAATCCTGGCAGCATTTCTGAAGTGAAAGCACTGGAGTTGCAGCTGGAGAAGAAAGTATAGAACCTAAAGAGCAATGGTTAACATCTGGATTACAATGACTTTGTTTTTAAATATCATATCCCTTTCATATTTATTTATTTCTGTGTTGGTTTTGTATTTGTTTCTTGTATTTGAATTAGAAACTGAAAAGCAGAACACTTGATACCATGAGTAGTCACTGAAAAGTCATTGAATTTCAGCTCTCCTGATCTGCATTAACCCTGTTTCATGGATTATTTCATTAATTTTTGTGTTGTGCTAGTGAGTATTCATTTTAATTTCATTGCATTTTATTTGATGTGACATTCTTGGACAGATCTTTTTGTGTGCCAGTGTGGACCTGTTTTTTTTGAAAGAATGCCTGGACATTGTGTTTATAACCCTTGTGGGAAGAAGCTGATGACTTCAAAGCCTGGATAGGGCCTTCCAAACTTAAGACTAAAGCATCATGTTGGCTATTCGGGTCAGTAAACTGTTCACATTATTAGGTCTGGAAATTTTTATTTTTTGGTCTGGAAAAGATCTTAAAGCTTTTTCTAAATTTGTGGCAGGAGCCGTGAAAGAAGGAATATTGCTTGTACTGCTTCATGATTGTCATTCTTGTACTGTGATGAACATATCCCCTGACTACCCACATGTATGAAATAATGAATTGTTTTCTATAAGACAAAAAAAAATGCATTTAAGAGTTTACAGAATTTGATTGTGGTACAACTGGATTCTGTTGACACATCCAAAGAACCTCCTATGTCTTTTGGTGACGTTTGTTGGCTCTTAAGTTTAGTGTCAAGTTGCTTATTTTATGGCCATTCATCAAGGCTTCGTTGACAATTGCCCCTCCAGATTTGCAGCTTATTAAATTCCACAACCATTTTAACTAGGTGTTATGGGCAGCATTTCAGCATAAAATCTTTTAAGTAACTTTTCAAAACAGTTGGATAGATTATAACTAAATTTTGCACTTTTCTTGGCCACCATGGATATGTTAGAAAGCTTTCCAGTAGCTTCCTGTGCGTGTCCCAGGTTCTTCCTCCATCAAATACACTGGCCACCATGTATCATATGCTGAAAAATGGTGTTAAACCATAGTTTTCTATAAAGGCTTCTTGTGGTGTTGGTTTGAGATGTGGTTATTATTTTCTTTGGTTTTTATACACATGCTATGCGATGGGCTTATTAATGATGTCTGCCTGTACATTGCCAATTTTCTGTCCAAATTAACTCTAGTTCATCACCATCAAGTTACCAAACTTTGTGGATGGCTTGCATTAGGGGTAAGGAAGAAGCCTATAGATTTTGGGAGTCCATGTCACTAGTACTGTAGCAGACCTGCCAACCCTTACAATTTAACCGTTAAATAAAATACAGACTGGAATACTTGAAAAATTTGCAATTGTTGCAGTTAAATCCAGATACTGGCTTGTCCGTGTTTGGTTCAGATCCAGGTTTCATATCAAAATCAATGGAGTTTGTCAGAGAACCAGATAACCCTAGTAACTTTACTTTGATGCTTTAAGCTGTACATACATTTCATGCAAGATGTCTACCTGATCAGGATGTTGCTTATAGAATTGTTTTTTAAAAAAAGGCATCTGACATGTTCAAAACCAAATGGACAAGGAGCCTCATAAAATGTTTAAAAAGAAGAATAAAAATATAAATATTCAGAATTCTTGGGATGAAACCAAGAAGGGCAGTAATTATGTTTATTGGTTATGTGGCTGGACAGATGATTACTGTAACCACATGATTTCAAAAACAAAAAGTCAAGGATTATGTCAGTTTGAGAGATAACTGTAGCATCAAGGCATTATGCTACATAGGGCTTGGAGCTACAGTTTGTGAAACTACTGGTGGTAACTAAAGTCTGTGTACTTAAAAATTTTTGCTTGAACATAATGTCTACTGGATCAGTCTCGGATTACTCTTCTGAATATAAAATGCAATTTTTCCAACTTTACAATGTCAGTAACGTATTTACTGGCGTATAAATCTATACATTTTGACCAGAAAGTCGGGGCTGTGTCTTGCACATCTTCACTAGTCAAGGTTCTGATAGCCCTATCTACACTTTGGCGGATCGAACAGCTATATGGGTGCTTTGTCCAAACGACATCTATTGGCTTTCATGTGTTGCCTCCCTTAGTATATAATGCCAACTAACCAATAGCGTGGTGAATTGTAGATCTGCCGAAAACGGCGGTTGCAATTGACATAAGTTTAACATAGAAAGTATGACCATGTACCAGAGGGAAGCAATTACAGGGGTATTTGAGTGAAAGGTATTTGTGCAAACGGCCTGATGCTGGAAAATTGCTTATTAGTCCATTCAAGTTGTGTGCTCCCCTTATCTCAATCATGTAGGAACAGTGTTCAAAATTTGAACAACTTAATTTTGGTTGGATGCGGTGGCTTATCGCCACATCCAATGAAATTCACAGACCCAAAGCTCAGAAATATCTGCTCAGTATCGGAACCTTGGCTAGCGAAGATGCATCTTACAGTCATAATAGAGGTGTATTTGGATTATATCATTTAGATCGCAATATCTTGTGTCATATATTCATATATTCTTTTGTATGTAAAAAAATATGTGAAGAAGTCATGTATGCGCACTCTGTCTGCAGTGGACAAACTTTGTATGTGCTTGATACACCATCCTGTTCTAGAAATTCTTGGAACATGTTCATCAACCCAGTGCGACCTACATCACTGACCTATGTGCAATAGCTCATTTCTTTTTTGAGGATATCATGAGTTAGACATAGATACTCCCATGAAAATTAAAATACATTAATCATTATGCTTCATCATGACCTGATATAAATAATTCTTTTTAGTTATAAGGTTTTCTCAATCTGTAATTATCAAAATTATCGTTTGATTGTCAAGTGGTTATTTAATGTATTTTGCACAATTAGCCACCTACCAACACTACTCTTTTCGGGTTTGGGAATTACTATAGGAATTTGTATAATTAATTAAACGTTGACACTAAAGTGGTTACAAATTGTGCATAGGTTCATCTATTAGTCACGTTATTGTTATTTATGCAATGAGTATTATTAACATTTAATTAATCTCCTAACTAGAGATCTCAAAATTTCAGGAAATTTCTACCAGGTACCCATCGATCTTACAATCGGTTACACGAATACCCGATCAAAGGGAAATGGTATTAATTGTGAACCTCAACTGCTTTGTTGTAGAATCACAAATGCCAGCCGTTATGAGAGATATAAGTATCATTATTACTAATAAGTGGCAAAAAAGTGTAATCTAAGCATAAAAAGAGCAACCTATTAATTATATGCCACAATTACAGAAAACTATAAGAAAAACGTACATGGATCTGCAGTTAAAATTCTTGTCACAAATTTGCTAAATCTATGTGGATTAGTAGCAAGAACAAGTACAAGAGTATAGACTCAAAAGAAATTGATAAATTATTTATGCCTAACGCTTTAACTTGTCTACATTGCCAACAGTAACTCTCGCAAATAGTTGTCAAGTCCACAAGTGATGACTGCTATATTACATCACTGAAAAATTCTTATTTCAGAATTTTAAAGTGCTATTGATTTAGCCTTTTCCGGATGCAACATGTTTTTAAGCTTAACAATATCCCTCTCCTCCTAACATTTCTTACTCATATAATACCCATCAGTCACAGCGATAAAGCCGTTTATTATATTTTTCTGGCTGTTTTCAATTTAGACTGGTCCGCTACGTACATAGCTCCAGATATTACACATGTGAACGAGTATGGGCAAAAGAAAAGTCCCATTGACACTAACACCACATGTATTCTTATACAAAGTGTAGATTCAGCTCATCCTGTATTCGACGACTGGCTGTTGCACAATTGCAGCAAACGGTCCTTTTTTATGTCCTACCACTCTCTGTTTGGTCCGTAGTGAATTGATTAGGACTTTTTCTCCAATCTAAAGATATTCAGAGCTCATTCCTTCTCAGGAGTTCGTATACATAATAATGACTTTCTGGGTCGTGTTCGTGTTCCCCTTCAAAGGATACACAAAACCCTAGAATTTTTCAGGACCTTACAGGCTAAGACTTCGTATTAATTCGCTTTTTTCTCTTGCTCCTGGAAACCTCGAATTCCAGAGCAGATACCGTTTTCATCCTCTTCAATTTCGTCAGTTGGCGGTTTGGAAACCACGCACTGATTATCTGTCAGATCGAATTTTTGTAGGGTCGACTTTTCAGTACCACCTCAAATGGTGGTATTATCTCAGTGGAAGAAATTGTTTTTGCAACACGAAGATACTCTCACGCCAATCCTCTGAGTCGCCACTGTCACGCTTACCTCGTCTCAAGTGAACTAAATGCTAGGTCAAGGTTTCAAGCAAGATTGCTGGCTATTTCGTCCAGACCTTGAAACGTTCTACACCCAGGGCATATGATTCATAATGGAAAATCTTTTGTCATTCGTACACTTGGAAACGCATTAATCCTAGCCCCCCACCCCACTACATTATCAGATTTTCTTATGGGGGGGGGGGGACAGAGATCTTGTTCGGTCTCCACAATCAAGGTTATAGGGCTGTCCTTCAGACATTTCTTAAATTCTCCTAAGATCAGTCAATTGGCTCAGATCCTCCTTTGGCGGTTCTTATTAAAGTTCTAGTTTCAGAGACCGGTGTCTCGCTCGTTGGTGCCAAGACTCAATCTTGCATGAGTTGTGAGTGTTAACAAAACAACTTATTAATGTTTGAGTGAGGCTTCGTTCGAAAATCTTACGCTTAAAACCATTTTTCTTCTCGTTGTGGTGTCACCGCCGAGAAAAAGCGAACTAAATGTTTCATCAATAGAATAAGGGTGTTATGATTAATTGGAATTGTGTTTTTCTATGTCGGCCAGGTTTCCTTATTCCCCCAAAAAAAAGAAACAAACAAAAAACAATTATGCATCATTGCTTTCATCCCAGATAGAGATAAGCAATTTCAGTCACTTCTGTGCTGGGGACACCAAAGTAGCCTCTTTAGCCTAACTGGGACATCAAAATTTTATTTAACAGTTGCTAAGTGTTGGAAAAGGCATTTTCTCCCCTTAAGGGGCTCAGTTGATATTTCGGCATCCGCATTCTCTATATGGAATTCGCTCGAGCGATCAAGAGAGCTGAGATCTCTCGTTCATGAGGATAAAAGACCATAATGTTAAGGCTATCGCTATTTCTTGGGCCGATGTCACTCATCCTTAGAGTATCTGTGAAAGTTGCGTTTTCGGCGGTCGCTGAAGACCTCGTTTTGCTTTCGGTTCTTATCAACCTAGAGATATGGTATTTATTTTCTACCGGTCCGATTGCAGCTACAGAAGCAGGGACCCAGATTGCTGCTTATAAGAGCAATTAAGTCGGCGGGATACAAGGTGAGCATTTTTACTTGAAAAATTTAACTTAACAATAGTGACAGATAACGTATAACTGATATTAAACTCTGTTTTCTTAGGGGTTGAGAGCTGGAAGAAAAAGTAATTTTATTTATGAAATACAGTACCTGTCACTATTGGATGCCCTACTAACAACCCGCTCAGAAGCCCTTAATGAGCCAAACGTCCTTTAAAAGAATGAGGACATATTAAAGCCCTTTTCCTTAACCTCGTTATCTGACCTTTCTTTCCGAACTCTTTAATATATGTAGGTTGCGCTAGAAGCATTTCCGGCAGCTATTGCCACTGGTTGATAATGACCGACTTTAACACAGAAAATGAATGAAATTATATTCCTCGCCGTGGTCCAATTTTCCAATTAAATGTTCTAAATAAATGCGCGATAAAGTAATTAACGGATAATTGTTAGGCACTATGGATATAATCATAAATCAAAGGGTATGTGTATAACCTGTGCAGATACTTGTAACTGAAATTTTCATAAAATGTTGAAGAAGATAATTTGGAAATAATAAATAGTGAAACAATTCCTTGGCTAATCAACAACAACAACAACACAAACAAATAAAACGAAAACAAAAACCAATCAACTGAATGTTGAAAGTACCATTTTATTTAATTTTGTGAGTTATGATCTTTCATTCATGATTATGTTCTATATTATACATAACGCTTAATCAGAATATGCATCCGATGATGAAATCCTTCTGTTAACCGTCCATAATTAAAAAAAGAAACATTTACAAATAAAATAAATAATTTCCATTGCGTACTTTCTTTCCACTGCGCTAAAGCTTTGTACTATAAAAAAATTCGACAATGCACATAGGCGATTGCGTACCTTCTCAAACACGCACATTTTATACAATTTTTAGCATCAAATTTGAAAATCAGTTATATTTTCTATTATGCAGTTCAAACAGATATGTACGCATCTGATGATTAAAAACTTCTTTTGACTCCTTTTCAATTAAAAATTTATAAAGAAACTTAATTTCCATCGCTTATTTTATTTCCATTGGATTATGTGTTTCCATTGCGTATTTGATTTCCATTGTTTTCCATTTCTTTCTTTTTTGTGTGCGTATTTTAGTCATACCGATGTATAATCAACCGATCACGTACCATAAGAACTAGACCGTTTATCAAAGTTCTTTTGTTTTATTTGTGAGCACTTCTCCGTCCGTTTAGCTATGTTAAGCTGTCGGTCTCTGAAGTGTGCCCCCCCCCCCAGCCTTCCGAAAATGTTAAAGGCTTTTATGTGTTTCTGTATCCCCCTAAAGTGTAGGTGTTTGTTTGTTTTTGTTTTGTTTTTTTTTCTATAAAAGAAATAAAACAAGAATTCTGAAGAAAGAGTATTTTATTATTTTGTTCAGGGATTGCTCTTTGCTATTTGCATTTTGTTATTTATTTTTTTTACGTTTGGTCGTACTCACAAGGTCCCTGGAGTTGGTCCCTTTGTTTTCCTTCCCAGTATATTTTTATGACATATACTTCCCTCCTCAGACACTAGGTCTTGCCGCTGGTTTCTCTATCATGGTCCCTAAATTTTAGTGATCTTGGCAAGGGACCAGTCTAATGTCAGGAATGTTACATGTGCATGCTATAATGTTTTAATCATGTTATATCGTCTTTGTGTTAGGACTGGCCGTTTTATATCATTTATTTTTATTTTTTATTTATTATTTATTTACTTCTTACGTACAGAACAGAAAACAAAAATAGTGTAAGGTATAATAGTTGTAGAAAATTATGTGTATTAGGGTTCTCCGGTCCTGGTCTAGTCATTCTTTTCTAAATCGTGACGAGACCTGAGTTGTTTAATATAATATAATACATTATATATATAATATATATATATATATATATATATATATATATATATATATATATATATATATATATATATATATATATATATGCACAGAGATATTTCATTTATAGCGTCACATTCACCCCTCGTGTAAAACGGTTGCTATTTCGATCCTAATATTTGGCAAAGTACGAGATGTCATGTACAACGACATATCAACATCGATGTAAAATTGATCAAGGAATTTATTGCAACTAGTGTGATTTAGATGAAGTGGTGTGAAGTGTGCAATATTTTCAAAACAATCGGTACCCTCACCTCCTCGTAAAAGAGGGGTGATATTTTTGTCTTATTCTTTGGCGCTATTTATGCTGTCGTACATCACCTCATATCAATTTCGACGTAAAATTTATCAAGGGATCGATTGGAGAAGGAATTTTTGGAATGTGCAATATTAACAAAATATCGTTGTGTGTGCCGTTTTCCTTCATCTTCGCCTACCAGTAAAAATATTTGTAAAAATAATTATATGACGAACTGGTGGTTAAGCCGGAGCACAAGATAATGAATGCTATGGTTCAAATCAAAAGTATTAGTAAAGTTCACATTATGTCACTAAGAAATAGAATATTAAAGGAATAAATGTGCCTCGGTTAGATTAGCTAGATCCCTCTATACGATGCCAGTTTTTTTTTTTTGTTTTTTTTTTGTTTTTGTTTTTTTTTTTAATCACGTGACAATATGGCATCGGCGTTCGCCTGACTTTGTATGGAATCAGACCACAATTAATAGTTTTAGTCCCAGTCTATGTTTAGAGCATTTTTTCTGTCTCATTTTCGTGGTGATACAAAATTTAGATTTAGGCATTCTTGGTAAGGATTTAAAGGCAATTGTTTATTCTTTAGAACATGAGCTTATGGTGTGGTTGTCTGAGTGTGTTTCGGCGACACTGTACAGTGAGTAATAAGGTCTTGGTGATGATCCAGAAGTGAAATCTGTGTTCCATTGCACGCTGGTTTGTTTACAGTCCAGCCTCTCAAAAAAATGCCGGTGAACCTATGACAAGAACTTCACCGTGAAGTCATCTTTAAAGGTATTTTAGATAACATATGATTTGTATTGATGATTGTCACACAGTGGAAAGTTCAGTATTGAGAAACAAATGTAGAGAATATATAGCAAAATTAATTGTGTTCTGGGTCCGTATAGCGGAGTTGCAACGCAGGGAGCATGCGAAGCAGGGGACCAGACTATATTTGTCATCCTAAGTTACTTTGGCGCAGGATTTGCTTTTAATGACATAGATACAGGGGAGTAACTCTTGGAGGTTTATTGCAGTTACTGTGTGATACAAAGTACTTCCGCGTCAAAGAGCACGGTTTGGACAATAGGATATATA
>JAECUM010032524.1:0-12847 GCA_016617855.1 Megalonaias nervosa | reverse complement strand
CAAGAGCTGACAAGCACATTTCTGCTGTGAACCTTGCGTCTTTAGGTGTTGCTGGTAACAGGCAGGACTGACAAACGTGCGCTGACAAACAGAGCAATGCACTCGTTCTTGTCCTTCGTCCAGACAGGGTGTAGAAGCTAAACATCCTGAGCATTTCGATCCACAATGCTTGTGTTGCTTTCGATTGTTATAGCCATAGTCACATTTCTCACAGTAATAAGTGTATGACAGGAATGCAGTGATACTGGTAATGGCATCAAAATGTTCATCGTGATGATAGACGTGAATGTATTTTCCGCCTTTAAAATCTTGACCTCGAAACAACAGAGGTCCGCGCACTTCTTGAGGGTGAACTTTCAAGGTGTAACGTGGAGCCAAGACGTCTTGCAACTTTTGCATTTCAGGAATGCCGCAGGGTGTGTCTTTAGCTACCCCCGCTTGCTGTAACAGGAGTTCTGCTTCTCTTTGTTGTTTGGCTCGGTCCGATCGTTGAATAGTTTTCCAGGCTCTTTTCCATTCTACCGTATCGTTCTTGTCAGCATACGCTTGTCCCACCACGATGGCACGGGCTAAGCACATCTTGTCTTTTGGATTGTTAATTTGGACGAGACTACGCTTGAGGTTACGCAAGTTGTCTACCAACATCAACTTTTTTTACCTGTCCCTTGGGGAAGAGACACGTGGGTCATGTACAGTGTCGCTTTTCCGTCGGTGATGTGAAACTTGTCGCTGGATTGTTGCACGTGTTGAATCTTGTCGATGACTTTGGAAGATGTCAATTCTGCTGGGCTGCTAAACTCGATCCAAACGGGAGACTTCAAATTGTCGTGATGAATAGAAAGTCTCAAGCGATCGTCTTCTTTGGCTCGACATTGCCGTTTTAGTGTGGTTAACAAAGAATCCCACACATGGGTGATGAACCCTTCTGCTTTTTCCAAGGGTACGTCAGACTTGAAATCTTTAAATTTCACTGCGTACGTGTAGGCTGTGGTTCTAAATTTTCTGGAAGAGCGCTTGTCCGTCTCCCGAATATGGTAGTACTTTTCAGGGTTTACGAATGGTAATGGACTTTGATTTGGTGTAGACTCTTTAGGCTTCGATTCTGGTTCACTCATCTCATCTTCAAAATCGCTGGCATGAATTTGTGCCAAGACTTCAGCTACTGTGCGAGGCGATAAATCACGTTTCTGCCTCTTACTTTCTTCTTCTTCTTTCTTTTCGAAATGATGCGATCGCTTCATCTTGACGGCAAAAAGTCAAATGACTACCTGTGAAACACCATGAACCCCTATATATCTATGTCAGACCAGGGCATATATAAAGGGCTAGTGACTCCCCTCTCAGTATTCATTTCGCTCTCACGCTGACCAGCACAATGGAAGAACCCACACAGATAGAACTTCTGATTAGAGCATTGCGAGGTGTGATAAGAAAGTTTTCTTCAGACAAGCCGACGGACTACTCTCCTTCCTTTCGAGATAAAAGTCAAGATACTTGCTATATCTGTCAAAAGAAAGGGCATTGGGCTACAGAATCTCCAGACCGTCAAAGAAGCAAGGCCAGTGTCAAAAGAAACAAAAGTCAAGATACCTGTTATCATTGTCAAGAGAAAGGACATTGGTCTTCAGAGTGCCCTAAGAAACACAAGGAGCAGGAGAAGGAGGAAGAAGAAACAGAGGTAGCCTTGACAAAAGAAGAACCCAGACACGTTCAGAAAGAGAAGACAGAAAAAAAAAGAAGACGAGAAAAATGTGAGGAAGAAGAAGACGAAGAAGAGGAAAAAAGTGTAAAAGTGAAGAAATTGAAAAAACAGAGAGAGTGAAAGAAAAAAAGACACAGAAGAAATCTATGAACTTTTTTAAAAGAGTTGTGTTGTGTTATGTTGTGATATTGAATTGTAAAAAATTTGTAACAGAATAGACCAAACTGAAAAAACGTAAGTGTCTCTTGGTTTTCATTATTTAGAAATAATAAGGACCTACACTCATACACTCACAACACGTACATCATAGGGTTAAAGAAGGGAATTTGAGTTTTAATTGATTTTGGCAAAATGAATAGTCACTCTTTTCGAGAGTATTGGGTAGCCCTGAAAAGGACTGTTGAGTGTTTGTTTTTTTCCTTAGAACAAACTCAGGAACGAGAATCAATTCGCTTTAACTGTCTTAAGCCTTTGCCACGGCCAAGGCCTACTTGTGGACTTGCTCCTGTCAATGATTTAGTAGATATCACTAGGGGTGGTATCTGTGGTGTAGTCACAGGGTTAGGTTGTTTGGCTCGGGAAGGTCTTTTTCTCTTGGGTCGTAATAAAGAAGTCTGATACATTTGTTTCAGACTTCTTAACTCGGCCAAAATGTCCCAAGAGTACCGTGACCGTTTGACTTTCGCTGTTCTCCTTCTCTCCTAGACTTTGTTTCTTCTCTACTGCTTCTTCTTCCTGTTGTTTCCTTCTTGCCTCTTCTTCTTCTTCTCGCTGTTTCTGTTCAAGAAGAAATGCTTGCTCTGCTTCTTTCTGCTGCTGTAAAAATTTCTCCAATTCTTCTCTCTGTCTTTGTTTAAAATCGTCGACACGTGGTAATGAAGGAGAAAGTGGCGAAGGTACTGGTACCGGAACAAATTCTTGGGAAGAAGATAAAAAATCTACTAAATCCCAGTTGAAATCAACCTCTTCGGGAAGTAGCACTGTGTTCACTTTGGTAGCTGCTGCTGTACCATTACTTCTCGTCTCCACAGCCGGTGCACCCCAATTCATTGTCTTCTTAGGTTCCGTCATGTTTCACAAAACACTACCGCATCGATTCACTGCGCACAGACGCTAGTGTGCCTATATAGGAAATGTGACGTCACAGGTAGCTCTCTTCGGATTGGAAGACAGACTCCGCGAAGTGACTGAATTTTGTAACGCGTGTTGGGATTGGTGAACCCTTTCAATCCGTTTCGATCCGGTCTTCCACTATAAATAAACGCGGTTCACTTCATTCCCTTCACCTGTTCTCGTCACAGAGAAGATGTTGATCGACGTAGAATCCTCTACTTTGGTATCCTCAATGCTGTTCCGTACAGACTTACCCATGTATGTGAAAACAAAATGGACTGTCATCCGGATCACCGGTGCCACTCTTTGGAAAAGAAGATGTTATGTGGAAAGACAAGGCTGTCTTAAGCGGACTCTCATCTACGGACCAGAAGTGAGACACAGCTTAAGACAAACTTTGAGAAATTTGAGGAAGATAAGAAGACCTATGCGATGTCCTGTATGTTAACAGAATAGTGTTAACATCACATAACAAACAACGGCCCTTTTCAGGGCCACTTCCAATACCTCGAAAAGATCTTAATTTTCATTTGGTCTCCCCCTAAACGAATATATATATATATATATAAAACCCTTCCTCTACTAAAAAAAGAAACATGCCACCTGTCGCTTATCGCTCTACAAACCCCCAGTCTCCTAGTCACCGCTCTACAAAAATTTCCATTGACGCTATACAGGCCCAGGGTGTTGACCTACTTTTCTTGACGCTATACTGGCCCAGGGTGTTGACCTACTTTTTTGACGCTATACTGGCCCAGGGGGGGTCTGTAATGCTAATTCCCATTGACGCTACGGTAACCCACTATACTACTGACAAATTATACAAATCGGAACAGTGTTGTAGTGTTGTATTAGCAGTGCTGTATGGTAATATAGAGTTTCTCCACTGCTGAATCAGCAACTTAAGAGACCAGAGATAAGGCTAATATATAGGGTGCTAGATGTAGGTGTGACAATTTACCCAGTTATGTATGTTAGATAATGAAAGTGTGTTTTTAGAGATGGGTGCTGGTGCGCCGTAAAAATACAATCAATCAATCAATTAATCATGTTATATAATGAACATGTGCTTGTAGAAACGGGTATTTTTCTCGTATTGTTCGGGCCAAAGCTTGCCGCACGATTAAAAAAAGTAAAAGAGCATCATGGAAAAAAATGTTTCAACTTTAAATTCTCGTTCCTCTATAAAGAATGTTTTGGGACACGATTCGCAGAATAAACGTAAAAGGAAAACAATTCATTCCGACATCTGAAACTAAATAATTTCAATTTCAAACATGAAATAGTTAATATACTTGCTGACAGTTTTACTAAAAATTCATCATCTTCTATTTATTCAGAAGCTTTTCGAATATTAAAATTTCTAAACCAAAAAACACGGTTGAAATTCACATCGAATAACTCAGAGAGTTATAACCAACCGTTTTCATTGTCGGAGCTTATGGAATCTTTGAATAAGGCCCATGATACATCCGCTGGGCCTGACGATATACATTACCAGTTTTTGAAACACCTTCCAGAACCATCATTAACAGTTCTACTGGAAATCTTCAATGATTTATGGATTACTGGTAATGTACCACAAATATGGAAAAAAGCAACAGTAATACCAATTCCCAAACCAGGCAAAGATAGCGCAGATCCTACCAACTATAGACCCATATCACTGACTAGCTGCGTATGCAAAACAATGGAACGAATGATCAATTCTCGGCTTGTATGGTATTTGGAAACCAACAATTTAATATCTCCTTTTCAGAGTGGCTTTCATTATGGTCGTAGTACCAATGATCATCTGGCTAGACTGGAGACATTTATTCGTGACGCTTTCATCAAGAAGGAATATTTAGTACCGGTTTTCCTTGACTTGGAAAAGGCCTATGACTCGGTATGGAAGTACGGAATACTAAATGACCTACACGATCTGGGTCTAAAAAGCCGTCTGCCCTCGTTCATATCAAACTTCCTCTCAGACAGGGAATTCAAGGTATGAGTTGGCTCCACCCTCTCTGATATGCACGATCAAGACAGATGGGTGTGCCCCAGGGCAGTATTTTATCGGTGACGCTTTTCAACATAAAAATTAACAGCATCACCAAGTGTCTGGCTCCTGGTGTGGATTTCTCCCTATACGTTGATGATTTTTAATATGTTACCGATCCAAGCACATGCATACAATTGAAAGACGACTACAACAAAATATCAAAAAGGTTCAAAATTGGGCCAATACTAACGGTTTCAAATTCTCGAAATCAAAAACTGTATGTATGCATTTCTGTCAGTTACGAAGACATCATGATGAACCTAAACTCAGGCTGGACGGAACACCTATTCCAGTTGTTGAGGAAACAAAGTTTTTAGGTGTTATCTTCGACAGAAAACTGACTTTTATTCCACACCTGAAGAATGTGAAAGCTAAATGCTTGAAATCTCCAGATTTACTTAAAGTAGTAGCGCACAGTGACTGGGGTGCTGATGGAAAAGTCATACTCGGTTTATATAGAACATTTATTCACTCGAAACTAGACTGGTTGCGTTGTTTATGGTTCAGCTAGGAAGTCCTATTTGCAGATGCTTGACCCAATTCATCATCAAGGAATAAGACTCGCTCTGGGAGCATTTAAGACATCCCCATGTGAAAGCCTACTCGTTGAAGCGAACGAACCACCTTGATGACAACGTAGAGAAATGCTTTCCGCACAGTATGCTCTCAAATTAAAATCAAACCCTCTGAACCCTGCTTTTTTCGCCTGTTCTTCAACCCAAATACAAAACCTTATTTGAAAATAAACCAAACTCCACATCTACCTTTGGCATTAGAATATTACCATGCCTTGACAGTACCAAAATTGATCTTTCAAAAATTCAGAAAACGTCCATCCCCGAAACACCTCCCTGGCTACATCAGCAACCAAAAGTACTTTTTGGGTTACACGATGGAAACAAATAGGAGATAAATCCTTCCATCTTCCACAACTCTTATCTTGAACTCCTCACCCAATTTGAAAATTATACAAGAATATATACTGATGGATCAAAAGATGAGGAAAAGGCTGCTGCAGCCTTCGTTAGTGGAAAACACACAACAAAAGTTTGCTTGCTAAATGGTACATCAATTTTCTCAGCAGAAATCAGAGCAAGAGACCTTGCTTTGCAATATATTGAAAACAAGCGTATTTTAAATAGCATCATCTTCTCCGATTCATTATCATTACTTCAGTCACTAGAAAATAGAAAACTGGATAACCCATTAATAGCCAATATTCTCCTCAAACATACTGAGTACCTCCCACAATATAGTATACTGTTGGTTACCCAGCCATATTGGAATTAAAGGTAATTAGAAAGCAGACCGCGCTGCTAAAATGGCCCTATCACTGGAACCATCTGATTTTAAAATACCGTATACTGATCTTAAATCTAGTATCAAAGAATGTTTACATCAGAAATGGCAGGCATCATGGAATGATGCCGTGAATAACAAACTTTATGCCATCAAGCCAACCCTAGGAGAATGAACTCCTTCCTACAGAGCCGTCCGTAGGGAGGAGGTAGTCATTGCAAGAATTCGAATTGGTCATACTTATTTAACCCACTCCCACATAAAAAAGGAGAAGACCCACCAGTGTACATATCTTGCAATGACCCATTCACCGTTATGCACTTTATGTTGGAGTGTTTCGACCTCTAACCTACGCGTGATCAGTATTACAATGTGCATGACGTTAGGGAGCTCTTTGATACAGTTAGCGTGTGTTGTATTATAGACTTCCTGAAGGAAGTGAACATTTATTATAAGCTATAGCTTTTATGCTATCACCTTGAGCAGTTTCATGTGCTATATATACCGTCGCTAAATTTTAATTACCTTTTCTCTGTTTTCATTATCATATACCATTTGCACTCCCCGTTGATCTGGAAGCTTTATTTATTTATCACCGTTACCATTTTATCGTTTTACTTTCAACTGTTTGGTTTCGTATCGCTGGTCGATACAAAACCTTTTACCACTTTTAGATGATGAAAGATATAACCTTTTGTATGGCGCTAAATAGTCTCAGTGCTGGTGCGCCGTAAAATTTCAACCAACCAACCAACCTCCTGGTGTTTAGATCTAAAGTTTTCATGTGTGAACAAGGTCTTGAACCAGAGTATATATGGCAGGTCCAACCTTAGTGGTACGTATAGTCCGTGTTGTGAGAAATGTTACACGTTTCTGACAGAACGTTGACATAATTTTGGCAAAAAAGACCGTGATATTTTTTTTTCAGAAGCTTCAGACATATTTGGCAGAAACGTTTTACACAAAAACAAACCTTAGACGTTTCTGGCAGAAAACGTGGACATTTATGAGAATAAAGGTTAAACGTGCGTTGTATTTCAAAAACACTAGATCATTATTTTCAGCCCCAAAATGAAATAAAATCATTGCCCTAATATAATTTATTGAGCATGTCTAAATACACAAATGCACCGCTCCGGTGGCCTAAGCGGTTAGAGCGGCCGTCTAGGATACTGGAAGTCGCGGGTTCGAACCCCGGCCGAGTCGTACCATATACTTGCCAAAATGGTACTAGCAATTTAATATTTCCTTTCCAAAGTGGCTTTCGTTATGGCCGTAGCACCAATGATCATCTGGTTAGACTGGAAACATTTATTCGCGATGCATTTATCAAGATGGAGCATTTAGTAGTGATTTTCTTTGATTTAGAAAAGGCCTATAACACGACATGAAAGTACGGGATACTGAATAACCTGCACGATCTGGGTCTAAAAGACCGTCTGCCCTCTTTCATATCGAACCTTTCTCTCAGAATTCAAGGTACTAGTGGGCTAAACCTTGTCAGATGTGCACGATCAAGAGATGGATGTGCCCCAGGGTAGTATTTTTTATCTGTGCCACTTTTCAAAATCAATAGCATCACCAAGTGTTTGGCTCCTGGTGTGGATTGTTCCATATATGTTGATGATTTTCTAATATGTTATCGATCAAAGTACATGCATGCAATTGAAAGACAACTACAGCAAAATATGAACAAGATTCAGAATTTTGCCAGTAGTAACGGTTTCAAATTCTCGAAATCAAAAACGTTATGAGTGCATTTCTGTCAGTTGCGAGGACATCATGTTGAACCTAAACTCAAGCTGGACGGAACATCTATTCAGTTGTTGAGGAATACTGACATTCATTCTACGTAGAAATAACTTGAAAGCTAAATGCTTGAAATATCTAGATCTAGTTAAAGTAGTAGCGCACACTGACTGGGGTGCTGGTAGAAAAGTCATCTTCAATTTAGATACAACATTTATTCACCCCAAACTGGACTATGGTTGCGTTATGGTTCAGCTCGGAAGTCATATTTGAAGATGCTTGACCCAATTCATCATCAGGGAATAAGACTCACTCTAGGAGCATTTAAGACATCCCTGTGTCAAAGCCTTCTCGCTGAAGCGATCGAACCACATTTATAACATCGTAGAGAAATGCTTTCCGCACAGTATGCTCTCATATTAAGATCAAACCAATTGAAACCTGCTTTTCCGGCTGTTTTTCAACCCAAACACAAAACGTTATACGACAATAAACAAAACGCCATTTCCCCCTTTGGCATTAGAATATCATCCAGCCTTGACAGTACCAAAATTGATCTTTCAAACATTCAGAAAACGTCCATCTCCGTAACACTTCCCTGGCTACTTAAACAACCAAAAGTACTTCTTACCCTATACGATGGAAAAAAGGTGAGAGAAACCCTACCATCTTCCGCAACTCTTATAATGAACACCTCGCCCAATTTAAAAACTACACAAAAATTTATACTGATCGATCAAAAGATGAGGAAAACGCAGCTTCCTTCGTCAGTGGACAACACACAACAAAAGTTCGCTTACCAAATGGTACATCAGTTGTTTCAACCGAAATCAGAGCAATAGACCTTGCTCTGCAATATAACGAAAACCAATGTATTTTAAACAGCACCATCTTCTCCAACTCACTATCAGTACTTCAGTCACTACAGAATCGAAAACTGGAGAACCCATTATTAACCTATATTCTCGTCAAAAATACTAAGCTGAGTACTTCCCACAATATAGTATATTGTTGGTTACCTAACCATATTGGAATTAAAGGTAATGAAAAAGCAGATCGCTCTGCTAAAATGGCCCTATCCCTCGAAACATCTGATTTTAAAATACCATATACTGATCTTAAACCTAGTATCAAAGAGTCTTTACGTCAGAAGTGGCAGGCATCATGGAATGATGCAGTGAATAACAAACTTCACGCCATCAAGCTAACCGTAGGAGAATGGTCTCCTTCCTACAGAACCATCCGTAGGGAGGAGGTAGTCACGGCAAGAATTAGGATTGGTTATATTTATATAACCCACTCCCACATACTAAACGGTGAAGACCCACCAGAGTGCATTTCTTGCAATGAACCATTCACTGTTAAGCACATTATGATAGTCTTTCCACCTGCAACCTACGCGTGATTAGTACTACAAATGTGCATGAGATGAATGAACTTTGTGTTACAGTGGAAGTTTGGTTTTATATCGCTGGTCGATACGAAACCTTTTACCACTTTAAATGATCCTACTTATAACCTTTTGAAGGCGCTAAATGGCCTAACAGTGCTGGTGCGCCGTAAAAATACAATCAAGCAATCAATCTTCTGCAGAAGGATTAATATTTTAAACGGAAAATTGTTTAGAAAATATGTTTATTGATATTCTATCACCAGTGGTGGATATAACTAAAAACAAATTAAACTAATACAATAATCTTCGAGTTAATTTCGACGTATTCGTCTACTGGGTTACTATGAATTGTGTTCCTTATATCATCTGTCAGTTTACCGATACAGACCCAACAAATGATTTTATTCAAACTTGTAATAAAGTCAAAGGGTGAATCTGGAAGCAGATACACGAGCGATGTGTTGGAGGAATTTCCAAAAATAAAGAAACGTTTTATTACTCCAGAATATGTGATTATTAGTACCCTTAATAAAGAAGTAAAGGCGTTATATAGACAAAACGTTACAGGAAGTGTTTTCTTTCAGAAAATAAACCCAGACCATGAATTTTGTTTTGTACACAATGAATTGATATACGGTAGTGAAATGGATAGTTTATTATATCACGAATTGCGTTTATATAATTTACGATCTTTGGCAAGACAAAGAATAGTTGCAAATACCCGTCATGATATTATTCAAGAACGTCATCATTAATAAAGATGGTGATCAACGAACAATAGATTTAGACACGAAATTGATTTTATAAAAACTTCTCAAACAAGAAGAGCAATCAACTAAAAATAAGAACCCCGAATCTTCAACAGTACCAATAACAGATACGAATATCTATCGATTTTGTAGGATCGCATTGAAATCATCAAAAAGAATATTGAAAATAATTTGCAGCCGATGATGTTCAAATAGCGACTCTTGTACAAACGGCTTAAAATGAATTCCAAAAGAGGATTAAACCAACATTAGACAGGGTACACCGTAAAGTCATCAATAGGTGTGATCGTATTGAATGAGATGTTAAAATAACGAATACAATATATAAAGACTTAGCTACCGAAGCGCAATCAATGACCGACATTGAAATGTTATTTTACAATAATGAACATCAACAAGATATCGCGGTCTTAACGACAATGATGATGAACTGGGCATGCCCATACCAGAAACCAACATGGAACAATTAAATAATAAAAACGTTAGTGCTTGTATGAGAGAAGCTTTAAACAGTAAAAAAATAATAGTTGATAAACTATCGGCAAATATTACATTGACTGGTAAATCACACGAAGATTTAATGCACACTTGTAGGACATTGACGGAGTTAAATAACATTCATTTATTTGCCACTACAAAATAATAAACAGAACTCAAACTTAGCCAACAATATTTGAAAGATTTCGCCTCAGTGTATAAAGACTTGAGGCAACAAAAAAAAAACAAACATTCTATCGTTTTTAACCCTTCGTGATAAAGAGACCAACAAAAGACACGCAAAAGAAATGGAATTATTTAAACGCGAAATCCAAAAGGAACGTGATAATTATAATACTGTGAAAACATGGAGAATAAAAAGAAAGAAAGGGAACTTAAAAAAAGGTAGTCGCGAAACAACCGCTATTCTACAAACAACCAACGAGAACGATTGCATCTCGGCTAGTGCTATTATTGAAAGTAGAAAACGCAAACAAGATTATAATCTTTCTGTAATAAACAACATTCAACTTAAAAAGGTAAAATGACTGAGGATATAATGCTTAAAACCTCAAATAATAAAGACAATTATGAACAAAAACACGATCCACAAATTATTACCCTTCATGGTATAGTTCGACAGGACGTAATGGCACCCACGATACAATCGGACAATATTTTTGCCCAAGATGACGTGACAAAGATAATTGGCTGAAATATGTAAGAGATATTTGTACTTTTTACCAATATTAGTATTACGGGGACAAAACTGTTGAATTTGATGAAGCAATTATATGAGATCAATATTTTGATCCTTTTTTCATCAGTTGTATTGGATACATTTGTTCCTGTACGCAAAAATTGTCTTATGACTCCGATTATTTGAATCGTGTGGAGTTTAAATTAACAATTTTTAGCGTCTTACAATAAGAACATATGTTTACAACATTAGAATTGGCAATGTTATTTAGACGTATATCATTTACAACAGAAAGAACTGGAAGAAATTCCTTATGTTTTTACCGCTCTTTAGTTCGAATATAGTTGTATTCTTTTGTCTTTGTAAAGAATTACCGTTAAAGGTAGACCTGAATGATATATACTACTTTCGGTAATCTTAATTTAATCAACATTTTAAGTACACTGCGAAGACAGGATGTACATTCATTCACTGGATTCGGAAATTTGACCCTTTAAATATCACCAACATGCCACTTTACGAAAACAACCAAGCGACGTTTTGTAAACAACCCAATACGCACCCGCGACCTTGTGACGTTATAAGATGAACCTCCAGTTGGCTAGCAACATGGCTACTCGTTGCGACAGTCAGAGCGAACATGAACCAGAGCTGGATTATTCTTCCTCTTCTTTTAATGAAGGGCAAGAATAGTGTAGTTGAAAAGGCGTTGAACCTTACCGCTAGGAACCATATACAAGTGAAGAGTCGGCATTAGAGGAAGAAAGGGAAGAAATTTAACGATATCGGCAACAGACTGAACAATACCGAACGGCAAGTTGGATCCGGCTCGTTTCTTACATATTGAGGCTTATTTCTCTCATAGGTACATTTATGATTTTTTTTTCCCGCTATATCATTTCATTTTTACATGTATAATATAGACCAGAAACGTAAATAGATACAATTCATGCTTTTTTTTAAATATCCGTACACAAATATGCATATACCCTCCTTGATTCGCACAATTAAGCCAAGGAACAGTCATTTTGAATTACCCTGTCCTTTGTCTGGAAAGTTTGTAAGACTTTCATGGTGACTTGCTAGGCAGCATAAAGCTTCATCAGCCATATTTTGGCACATTTGATTATAAACTATCTTGTTGATTCAGTAGCAGATTAAATAAAATGTTAAACCTGGTAACTGTCAAAAACTTTCACCACTCCCAATAGAACTGATTGAATATCCCAGATGTGGTGGGATATGTTGAACGAAACTCGGACTTCCTGATATGGTACACACTTTAGGCAATATTGCTGATCCTTGCATGTGTTTTGTCGCAAGATATTGGGGTGTAATAAATATATAATTCCAATAAAAACTTTTTACATTGCAAGACATGCCTCATAACTTGCCAGGGATTTGTGCTCAGTATCGAGTTATGCCCACAGCAGAGGAATCTCAATGTTGCCATGAAATTGCTAAAACATTTGACAAAATCACTGGCCATAATGAAGCATTGCAATGTATCGCTGACCACCCTGGGTTCCCGACAGTTTGTCTGGACCGGTACATACTTGAGACAGCATATTACTGGTACAGATAGCAATATGATCGACAC
>JAECUM010032517.1:0-45253 GCA_016617855.1 Megalonaias nervosa | reverse complement strand
CCTATTCGTCAAAAGAAAAAGATGTTGGTGCAACGCGGAGGAATTTTACCCTTTTTACACATGTTACTGAAAGGAGTCATGGGTACAATAGGAGGACCCTTACTGAAAGGAGTCATGGGAACAATAGGAGGACCCTTGCTGCAAGGAGTATTGGGAAACATGGAAGGATGAAGATAAAAAGGACCAAGAAGATAAAAGGGACCTCTGAAATCAAAAGATCTCAGACGTGATCCTTGAAATCTGATGGAAGGACGAAAACTAGCTTTGGTCCCTTACAAACGATGGATGGAATACCATCGTTGGCAAGAACAACGAACCCCACATTTACCTCCCAATCCTCATTTGACCGAGATGTCCCAGATACAACACGAACTGCAATCGTTGATGGATCGCAGCGATTTGTCAGAAACGGAAAAATCGCAACGGTACGGTCAATTATTGCAACGACTGCAACTCTTTCACCAGAAAGCTTTAGACGAAACAGCTCCACCCACTCTGAAAGATTTTAAGGCCTTGATGAAAAGTCCATCACCACCACCACCACTACCACCACCACCAGCGGTCAAGACAGACACAACCCCACGAAGGCCTGAGGAAGAAGAGGCACGAGAAGTTTTTCAAACACCGTCAGCAGCTCCCATTCCTAGTAAGATTGCAGCGTCCTTGTTGACCCCTACACCTACACCGCAACGAGAAGAACTTAAAGCTTGGGTTAAAAAGATGATGTCTACTCCACCTTCGACAGAGGTGAAAAAGAAAGAAGGGAAACCAGAAGTGAAAAAAGAAAAGAAGACCAAAGCCATTCCATTACCACCACCACCACCACCACTACCTTCCACTTCTACGCCCGTGGCACATCGGACACGTAAGACCGTTTCCAAACCACCCCCTCCTTCCATTCCGACTAGCATTCGTGAAAATTGGATCACTTATTAAAACATGGAGAAGGTGTTAACCAGCATTTACTACGATCCAGCTCATCCTGCAGGTTACGGAGGAGTTCAGAAATTGTATCGTGCTGCCAAAACTCGACTGAAAAGTATCCGTTTACCTCAGGTGCAACGCTGGTTACAAGAACAAGCCACGTACACCTTACACAAACCCATTCGACGAAAATTTTCCAGAAGTCGCACCCAAGTGGAGGGTATCGATCACCAATGGCAAGCCGATTTAGCCGATGTCTCTCATTTAGCCACCTACAATCGTGGCTACAAATATTTGTTTTGTGTCATCGACGTCTTTTCCAAATTTGCTTGGGTCGTACCATTGACTTCCAAATCGAGCAGTGAGTTAGTGCGAGCCCTCAAACTGGTGTTGAAACAAAGTGGTCGTCACCCTCTTCGATGGCAAACGGACAAAGGCACCGAATTTCTGAACCAAGCTTTCCAAAAAGAATTGAAGAAACGTGACATTCATTTTTTCACCACCGAGAATCCCGAAACCAAAGCCAGCATCGTGGAACGTTTTCAACGTACCTTGAAAGAACGCATGTGGAAATATTTTACGCATCAACACACTCTCAAATACATTGACGTCTTGCCACACCTCGTTCAATCGTACAACCAATCTTACCATCGGAGCATTGGACGTGCCCCCCAAGAAGTGACTCCCGACAACGAAGTGACCGTCTTCGAGCGCCTGTTTGGACCGTCCACGACAGTGCCTGTCCCCAAGAAAGGTGGAGTGTTGGCCACGGGAGATTGGGTACGCATTGGCAAAACCAAACGCACTTTCGACAAAGGTTACTTACCCAATTGGACCACCGAATTGTTTCGTGTCACTGAACGTGTGCGTGGTCGTTATCCTCCCGTCTATAAATTAGAGGACATGAACGGGGAAGTGTTAAAAGGAACGTTTTACTTACCCGAGTTACAACGTGTGACCAAAAAAGAAGACGACGTGTACGAGATCGAAAGCATTCTCGATCGAAGAACTCGTAAAGTAGGAAAGAAACGTGTCAAAGAAGTCAAAGTACGTTGGAAAGGATATCCTCCCAGTTTTGACTCTTGGATCGACGCTTCGCAACTCATCGACTATAAAAAGAAGTGACCATCATGCCCTTCAACACAGTCTCAGCTACTGCAGTGACCACTCCTTCCCCCAGTTCTTCTCTGCAAGATCTACAAAAACAACCCTTGTGGGTGTGGTGTGGAGAACGTGTGCCTAAAACTCAAATCGTCTTTTTCTGCCAAATCTTTGTGGTGTATTGTGTCATCGGTGCTGCCATTGCCAATTTGAGTTTGCAACAAGGAGATAAACAATTGTGGACCATTTTACTCAGCAGTTGCATTGGTTACCTTCTTCCCAATCCGTCTCTGAAATATTCCTCTAACGGAAACAACAACAACGGGAGCCTTGTGTCCAACGTCAGTTCCAACAGTCACCCTAACCATCCTCTTTTAGACACTCCTCTCACTTCCAGTGACTCCTCGGATACTAGAACTGTGGAATTATGAACAACCAATTTTACTTAACGTTACCCAGTGACAGTTCCATGGAGGTGTTTCCCAATAACACTTTGTGCTGTTTCTCGGCCAAATTACCTCAGGCCATCCGATTGGATCACGAAGCCCGTTGGGAAGTGGCTTTGGTAGAAATTATTCACCCTACACAAATCAAAAACATCGTCGAAAATCAAAACACTTTGACGATAGAAGTTTGTGACGATCAAGTGCAACAATTCATGGATGAACGCGCTAGTGGTGGTGGTGTAGCTGACTTTATGAAAACACCAAACCCCATAACTAAACGAACCACTTATCTGTTGAAAGTTCCTGCAGGTTATTATTTTAGTGGTCAACATTTGGTGAACACCATAGCTGAGAGGTTCAATTTCATGTTTAGTAAAGCTTTGGAGAAAGCCAAAAAAAGTGTCACCATCGAGTACCACAAAATATCTCGTCGCCTACTGATGAAATTTTCTGAGGACAAAGTATTGGCCATTACATTTTGTCCTGAATTGTATGACATTTTGGGTGGAGACCCTAAGTTAATCAAGATTGCAAAAGAAATACCAGCCGTGACCAGTAACGTGGATTTTGCGAAATATTTTCGATTCCCTGTAGAAATGAACCTAGGACTGAATTTGATTTTTGTGTACTCCGATGTGGTGGAGTACAACGTAGTGGGACACACCTCCGTACCGTTACTGCGTGTCATTCCTTTCAAAGTGGATTCTGCCACGAAGGCTGACGAGGAAGGTGGAAACACCTATCACGTTCACCGCGAATTTGTAAATCCTCACTATTTGTCCGTCAGTAAGCCGTATTTCGACACTGTCAACATTACTATAAAAGGAGATCTGGGACAAAATATTCCATTCACCAAAGGGAAAGTCACAGTGAAACTCCATTTTCGAAAACGATTACTCTAACTTTTTGTCAGTCATGTATCCTGTGTACCAAGGAGTTGCTCGACAGCGAGGACATGGTTTAGGTGATATGCTCAAATCGGCCTTTCGTACAGTGGTTCCCATTTTGAAACCGATGGTGACACGAGGATTGCACGCCTTAAAAGATGCCGCGTTGACACAAGGTAAAGAATTTCTCCAAAATGTCGTTATTGACAAACAAAGCCCCAAAGAAGCTTTCTTGAGAGCAGGCAAAAATGTTTTGCTTCAAACGGGCAAAGACCTTTTGGGTCGGCGAGAAACTCCTATAAATGCCCTGGGCAATGCTGAGTTAGGCATTCCTGCTTCCCTGAGGCCACAGCAAGGACAAGGCAGAAAAAGACGACGAAAACACCCTTTCAGAGGACTTCACGCCCCTAGAGCTAGAAAGACAAAGAAAAGAAAAACCGTCCGAGAGTTAGACGTTTTTGATTATTAAAAAAAAGGAAAATGATGCACCGAGAGTCTTGTGCTTGTTCCAAGTCGGAACTGGATCTGTTTGCCATGCCACCCACCATGATGACGATGCAAGAATCCCAATGGGTCGAATTTCATCCCGTCTCCTCTTTGGTGGATTCCGCTCCCATCGAGTTTGAAATCAAAGGACAGCCCGAAGATTACATCGATCTGAATAATAGTTACTTGTATCTAAAGCTGAAAGTGATCAAAACCGACAACACCAATCCGGGAGCCGATGCCGCAGTAGCTCCCGTCAACAATTTCATGCATTCCTTGTTCAGCGAAGTGGATTTGTACTTGAATAACAAACTGATCAGCAGTAGCACGGATACTTACCCTTACCGAGCGTACCTAGAAAATCTCTTGACGTACGGAAAAGAGGTCAAGAACACTCATCTGGATGCTTGCGTGGTATGGAAACCTGACACCGCAGGTGAGAACACGTTTAACGACAGAGCCCTGACAGCCGATGACGATCCTCACAATGTGGGTTTTAACGATCGTCGAAGGAAAATCCTGCAAGGTCGTAGTTTAGAACTGATGGATCGTTTGCATTTGGACATGTGGTTGCAAGAGAAGTATTTGCTGAACGGAGTGGATATTCGCCTGAGACTCAATCGCAGCAGTGTCGCTTTCCATTTGATGGCTCAAGCCAACGAGTACAAAACCATCATCCAAGAAGCCAGACTTTACGTGCGACGTGTAGAAGTGTTACCTAAAGCGGGAAACGACATCAGTCAAACATTGAGCAGATCGACCGCCAAATATCCGATACGACGTGTCGAAGTGAAAACATTCACCATTGCTACTGGACTCCGATCCAAGATCGAAGATCATCTGTTCCAAGGACAGTTACCCAAACGTTTAATCGTTGGTATCGTCAGTAATGCAGCCTTCAACGGAGCCCACGATCAAAATCCTTTCCAGTTTAAGCACTACAGAGTGTCCAAAATTGAAGTCAGTCGCGATGGCAAGACTTTGTGTACCAGACCCTTCGAACCTAACTTTGCCCAGAAGAATTACTTGAGATCGTACTTGTCCCTGTACGAAGCTACGGGGCAACTAGGAACCAACGCCAGTCACGGTATTTCGTACGAAGATTATGTCGGAGGTTACACTTTGTGGGCCTTTGATTTCACTCCAGACCAAGGCAGCGACGAGGGACATTTCCACCCTATAAAATCCGGTCAACTGCGTGTGGAACTTCAGTTTGCAGAAGCTCTCACTGAGACGGTCAACGTCATCCTGTATGCTGAATTCGATAATACCATAGAAATCAACAGTTTGAGAGAAGTCATTCTAGACTATTAGACACAATGGAAGACTCCTATCCCTCTTTAAACAGTGGAGAATCTTTGGACATGGAATGGGAGGATAGCGTGAAAACAGAACCCCCAGACGAAGTCAAAGAGGACGAGGTAGTCAAGTCCAGATGGCCAGAACAAGAACAACATTTAGTGTCCTGTTTTGCTAAACACCTAGCGGATACCATTACGGAATTGTCCAAGAAATATTGTTACGGATGTCAAAACGATCATCCCAGTCAAATTCAACACGATAAATGTATGATGATGAATCAAGAAGAAAAATTGGACGAGTATCTGGACGAAGCTTGGAGTCTCATCTCAGAAGAAGAAGTGTTGCATGAGTGGTATAAAGGCTTGCGTGATCTTTCCTGCCCTCCATTGACTACTCTAGAGATCTATCGCATCGAAGCTCTCTTAGCCCAGAGTGCGGAGACAAGGCGAAGAAACGGCTACTTGACAGATCGTTTCAAACAAAAAGTCAGAATTGAATTGATGACTTATCATTACCTGTGAAAAAAACAAAAACAACACAACAGAACATGGATACCTGGGAACTTTATTACCTTTTGAACAATAGTTCGTATACTGCTTCTTGGAATCCTGTCGTGTGCGCTAAAGATGAACTACCTCATCGCAAACCTCAAGACCATCAAGCTTATGTCATCAACACGGACGAAAGTCATCTTCCAGGCACTCACTGGGTTGCCGTCTACTTCCCTCAAGAGAATTGTGTGGAATATTTTGATTCGTATGGATTACCCCCTTTGGAAGACGATATCATTGACTTTATGAGAAGAAATGCCCAGACGACACGATACAATAATGTGAAATTACAAGGCACAGATTCCATGGTGTGTGGACAATATTGTGTATATTTTCTTCATCAACGCAGTCTTGGATATCCTTTAGAACATTTAGTGACTTATTTTGATCGTCACTCTTCTAGAAACGATGAGAAAATAGATCGATGGTTTTGTGACCATTATAGTTATCTTTTGTCTTTAGCTAGGAAACGTAGTGTACATCAATGGCCTCATGACTTCCATCAATGGAAATCTCACATGATTTCACAACGTTGTCAACCTTGTCAAAAATAATTGGTTTGATGTTACTTGTTACTTGTGAGTTATGACTTGTTACTTGTTACTTGAATAAAAAATGTTGTGTTTTGAAAAAAAATGTGTCTGTCGTTTGTTTTCAAAAAACACTGTGAATATATGCTCTTTGACTTCTTTCTATCCCTCATCATGACATTCGCTATCATAGCGTTCCGACACTAAAACCGAGTAGGGATGTTTTCTATCGCGTCCGCGTTTGAACCATATAAAGCGGGTGGGTCTCCAGTCTGACCATTCACTGTTGACTCGTCAACCTATGAAGATGCCTTCCAGACTAGCCCAGCTGAACGAAGCTTATGTCAATTTGCATCGTGTCAGGCTAAACCTGATACCGAAGCCTGAAGAAATAGAGAATGTTAGAATGCTCTCCACAGTCCAAGGTCTGATAGAAGAGATGTTTAGAGAGGAAATTAAAAAAGAACAAGAAGAATGGACTGAGAAATACAGACTTCAGAAGAAGCAGAGAAGAAGAACAACAACAGCAGCAGCAGCAGCAGCAGCAGCAAGAACCAGACAGAGGTTTTGTGGACTGTCGAGTAGACACCAAAGAATTCTCTTTCTCTTTTCGCAGAAGCAGACCGTATCCAATAGGAAAGCCTACTGCCAGACGGGGACGCAATCTTAGACAGTAAAAAAGATTGCCATTACTTCCGTGAACACAAAAAAAACAGCCCTTTTCAGGGCTACCCAATACTCTCGAAAAGACATACTCATTCAATTTGCCAAAATTTGTCATTAGAAAATAGAAGTGTGTCTATAAGCACTTCGTTTCTTTTGTCAGTAAAACAAAATATTCGTGTGTTTGTATGTTTACAAAAAAATAGAAGTGTGCCTATAAGCACTTCGTTTCTCTGTCTTGTCCAATTGTGTCTGTCTGTGTTTGTAAGTAAAAAGTAAACGTGAGTGCTTCTTTTAAGTCCGCGTGCGATGGTAAATTTGAGTGCTAGGGAATGTTTACTTTCACGTCCGTGCTTCAAGTATATAAATTGGTGCGATCGTCAGTCTGGCTATCCATCGTTGACTCGTCAACATTGAAAATGAGTAACAGAATTGCAAAATTACTGGAACTTCAGATGCACCTGGAGTATGCCAGACGTCTGCTAGACGAACTGGCTATGGAGGCTGTAGCGGAGGAAGCAAGGATAGAAGAAGAAGAGAAGAAGAGAAAGAAAGAAGAGGAGAAGGAAATGAAGAGAGGGATACTACCTCACCTCATGCTGAGACCTCAGTGTGAGGTCAAACCTGAGGTGAGGACGCCTACACAACCACTACCAACACCGCAGCCACTACCAGTACCACAACGACCGAGAGCTGCTGTCCCTCAAATTGAAAATTGGGAGGAGGAATTGGAAAGGCAGAGGCAAGAGTGGGAGCCTCGACGTCCGCATCCCAGGGTGATAAATAGAAGAAGAAGGGAACAAGTATTCACTATCCCTCAAACTGAGGAGTGGGATAGTGAAGCAAATCAACCTCCCTCTGCGCTCCCAACCACACGCATCAATTGGGAGCAGGATTGGAGCCGGCGATGCGTGTGTGGTGCCCGCCCTGGGAGATGTCACCATTAGCCAGGTGCATCTGAAGTTTAAAAAAACAGCCCTTCTCAGGGCTAACCAGATCTCTAGAAAAGAGAACTTATTCAATTTGCCAATTCGTGTGAATGTAGTGTAGTGTGACTATAAACACTCACTCTTTACTGATGTGCGTGTGTGTGTGTGTGTGTGTGTGTGTGTGTGTGTGTGTGTGTGTGTGTGTGTGTGTGTGTGTGTGTTTGCATGCGCGTTCGTTGGTGTGAATAGTATATGGGGGTGTGTTTTTCTTCTCTTCCTTCGTTGGTGTGATAGTATAGTGTGTGTTTTATGCTTGCTCGTTCGTTGGTGAGGATAGTATAGTGTGTGTTTTATGCTTGCTCGTTCGTTGGTGAGGATAGTATAGTGTGTGTTTTATGCTTGCTCGTTCGTTGGTGAGGATAGATAGTATATGGGTGTGTTTTATGCTTGCTCGTTCGTTGGTGAGGATAGTATATGGTGTGTTTTATGCTTGCTCGTTCGTTGGTGAGGATAGTATAGTGTGTGTTTTATGCTTGCTCGTTCGTTGGTGAGGATAGTATATAATATGTTTTTTTCTCATCCCGATTGTGTGGATGGTATGTTTGTGTGTTTTATGCTTGCTCGTTCGTTGGTGAGGATAGTATATAATATGTTTTTTTCTCATCCCGATTGTGTGAATGGTATGTTTGTGTGTTTTATGCTTGCTCGTTCGTTGGTGAGGATAGTATAGTGTGTGTTTTATGCTTGCTCGTTCGTTGGTGAGGATAGTATATAATATGTTTTTTTCTCATCCTGATTGTGTGGATGGTATGTTTGTGTGTTTTATGCTTGCTCGTTCGTTGGTGAGGATAGTATATGGTGTGTTTTATGCTTGCTCGTTCGTTGGTGAGGATAGTATATGGTGTGTTTTATGCTTGCTCGTTCGTTGGTGAGGATAGTATAGTGTGTGTTTTATGCTTGCTCGTTCGTTGGTGAGGATAGTATATAATATGTTTTTTTCTCATCCCGATTGTGTGGATGGTATGTTTGTGTGTTTTATGCTTGCTCGTTCGTTGGTGAGGATAGTATATCATATGTGAAGTGAGTGCAAGGTATGTTTTCCTTCACGTCCGTGCTTGAAGTATATAAAAGCATAGCGTTCGTCATTCGCGCCATTCTACACAGAATAAAAAATGACTGGCAGCATAGAATTATTTAACAAGTTAACAGATAGTTGGTGGGGGATCATGGATGGAGCCTACGTGCTGGACAGACTTGACAAAGAATGGAAGTTCCCAGGTAGCCTAGACTTGGTGAACAGTTTGAAAGCAGCAAGTTATCATTTGCAAATGATAACAATAGAAGAAGCGGATAAGTTGAGAGGAATCATCAATCCTAAATACTTCAGAGTGGGAACCTTAAAGCAGGTTCTGGATACCGTGATCCAAGTGAAATGTTTTTTGGAAGACATCTTCCATTTAATGGAGTGGCCTTTTGTCAAAAAAGGCTTAGATAATATCAAGAAAGGCGAAGACCTAATGAGAAAAGTACTGGAAGAAGCAGTAAAGAAGATCAAGGAAACGTGGAAGAAAGAAAGAAAGGACAAAGAAAACCAAAAAAAGAAAGAAGAGTTTGAGAAATTGAACAACAATTGGATGAAAGTGCAAGACAAATTCAGAGCTCTCGGACATCCTGACTGGATGCCGGAAGAAGAAAAGAAAAAGAAGAAAGGAATTTTTGCCAAAGTGAGAACATGGTGGAAGAAGTGGAGACAATAGAAGAAGAAGACAAAGGCCCTTTTCAGGGCCACTTCCAATGCCTCGAAAAGATCTTAATTTTCATTTGGTCTCCCCCTAAACGAATATATATATAAAACCCTTCCTCTACTAAAAGAAACACGAACGCTCTTGATTCGTGTTTGTCTATAGCCCTCTCTCAGGTAGCTTGACGTCACAGTACTTCTCTTTTTGCTACATTGTTACCAGTGTGACGTCATGCCACCTGTTGCTTATCGCTCTACAAACCCACAGTCTCCTAGTCACCGCTCTACAAAAATTTCCATTGACGCTATACAGGCCCAGGGTGTTCTAGTCCCTCTACTCCATTTTCCATTGTCGCTATACAGGCCCAGGGTGTTGACCTACTTCTTGTCGCTATACTGGCCCAGGGTGTTGACCTACTTCTTGTCGCTATACTGGCCCAGGGGGGGTCTGTAATGCTAATTCCCATTGTCGCTACGGTACCCCACTATACTACTAATACCTGTTTATTACTGAAAGCGGGAGGAAACGTTTACTTATCTCTACAGACCTTCCAATCAGTAGGTAAATTACTGGTACATATTCATTGCATTAGTGATTGCCTGAGTGACATGTTGTTAACAACATAAAACCAGGACAAACTTTGTAAGTTTTTATGCCAAAGCTAAGTCCAAATGCATTATTTGGTACCAGTTAGTTTCTTGGTCTCATTTAATGTTAATAACGCTGTTGTAACCAATTTAGGGAATGTGCTGCTTAAATACACCACCATTGCCTATAAAAGTAAAGTGGAATAAATGCAACATTTTCATGGCAAACAGTGATGGATGGTAACCTGACTCATTTGGAACAATTAGCATTTAACACGGTATCAAGGGTGAGAAATTGATACAGTTATGATCAGGAGCGGTATACTGCAAAGAATCTGTTCGGTAAAATATGTTGAATAACATTCGACTTTTCACTTCTAGCAAATCATTGAACCATGTATCCATGCGCTATTTCTCAGGTTTTACAGGTAATATAACACTTGCAAAGGCCTCTGATATAATAAAACGTGGAAGCGAAGACTACGAGCTAAAACATATTTGCCTTCAGTGAGATATTATTACTTCGTAATCAATTAACAATCAGTTAATGATAAGCAATTGCATTCATTTTTACTACATCAAAAGAGAGATAACATCAGTCAATAAAACTTTGACGAGCCGTATGCTTGATTATCCCAGAATATTTTTGATACTACTGAAGTCACTGAGGATTTCTTTGATAAACAACAAAACTATACATACATCAGTAACACGAGTGTTAACACTAAAACTTTTGATTATAGAGTTTACGGCAGTTGTCTTAAATTAGATAACGTCATAGAGGTATACACTTTTAAATCAAAAGAAAAGGAAGCATAGATATTTACAATACATTATTTTGTGTCTGAGGCATGAAAAGCTTTGAAATAATCAGCAAGAAAAACAATTATATTTAAGGCTTCAAGAAATATGTTGGAAAACGCTTAATGGGATGATAATGTGGAGTGACTGTTTGTGGAAATTGTATGTTTTGCACAATAGTTAATAGTGACTAAATACAAAGACATGTTCAATTACATCATTATTGTCTCTCCAGCTTTTCTATTCAGGAAGACTTAAAATAAAACGTCTTTATAATACTGTAAGAGTGATACATCCTGAAAATAAATTAGATCAGCGTGTAGTGCTACCGGCTGAGGTCTATCAATGTATACATTGTTTGCTTAGGATTGATCATTGTGGCAATCTTGACGATGGAAATAAAGTAAGCAATTAACGATTTGGACTAGCCTTTATTAGCAGATATCCCAAAATATCACTATGGGTGGATGTTCACTTTGAAATCATCGATTTTATAGAGAAAAAACTTTAGCTTGGGTGGTCATCAACGGCAAATACTTAAACAACCAGTGAGACTATGTTTGAAGAGAACCATGCTATTCTGGAGGAAAAAGTAAATGTTGTAAACGCTTTCAGACAGAACATAATAGAGAGACTTTCAGTGAGATTTGCACACTCTTACACCATTTCAAGATACCGACAGAACCCTACGGAAATATGTTAACATTGTTCACCAGAATTGCGCTTCCCGACCTTCAAAGACAATGATAACTTTTTCAATTTGGGTGCATTACATTATGTTTGATCTCGAGATTTAATCATCAGTTTTAATACATAATATATTTAATCATTAAATTGAATACATTTTTCAAACTAACCATCACTACATCATCGCCAACAATTGTTGTCCTCTCAAATTATTAATCTTTACTGCTTTTTTTGAAAGATTATTTTCATCTGCACAAATTGTAACTGTTATTTTCCACAGATTCTCATTTTTTGTAGTAAACACACAGTAGCGTACTAAGGGTAAATGGCTCCGGGGGCCAGTTTCGTAAATGGTGCTCACGGTGCCGATGATGGCCCTAAATACAAGAAAAAGAAGCCCCGAAAGGCCGAACCGGGAGTAGGGTTTTTGGAAAAGGTCTGTTTATCCCACCAGCGGAGGGGGGGGGGCGCTGCGAGTTCCCTTAGCTGAGGCCCTTGGCGGAGCCCTGGCCGCCAAATATTTTCCTGCATTTTAATGACATGTGATGGTTTTTCTGGTATCTAAATTCTGTTATTCAAAGAAGACAACCAAGCACCATGTCATGCATGTTGTCATTTACACATTAGGCCCACTAATTTCACCTCAAACATATTACTGCTAAGCACGCACAGAAACCATAAATTTTGACAAAATCGATTTATTTATTTATGGACTGTTTGTTCACAAAAATATAATCCACCCATACCCCTTCCTATAAATCTAACAACTAGTATATCGTGGATTCGAAGAAAGACGTCTATTTTAACTGATCTATGCCCATGCGATAGTACTGATCGATATCTGGACCCCCTTCACTCGCTGTGACGCGAAAGAGTATTAGTGGGGGGTGGGGTGGCGCCGATGGATAGAGTAGCAGTTTGTTCATGAAGCACACGCTAGAAGCAGAAATGAGTTTGCAAATTCTTGTTGTACGGGTGCGTTATGTAATTTGCTACAGGTCGGAATGAAGAGTAATAAATTTACAAGCACACCAATTTGGTCATTTCGAAAAATGTTGTTGTTGTTGTTGTGGGGTTTAACGCCATTTTTCAGCACACTATAGGCTATACATGGCGGCCAGTATTAATGGTGGAGGAAGAAACCGGGAAATCCTCGGAAAGAACCACCGACCCACGAGAAGCTACTGGCAAGCTTTCTCACATATCCACATTCGCCGAATCCTAGACTCGAACCCACGCAGACAGAGGTGAGACGGCAGTGATCCGTAACGGAGAGCGCTTTAGACCACTCGGCCACTCGGGGCCACATTTCGAAAAATAATATCTCAGCTGTTGTAGCGCACCAAGACCTCTAGTACTCCGTCCGCTCCCCCCGTTAGTACGCTACTGTAAACACGCTATTATTCATCAATTTAAAAAAAAAATCTCTTCAATTCATTTGTTGCTTTTTCAGCAGATTTGTATTTCAGGTCATTGTAGCATTTATGCCACGGTTGTTGATCAAAACCTGCAACTATATGTATTTAAGTCTTAGGCACTATTCTCTAAACAACTTTAAATTTCTATAGCTTTTGTTTATCAATGCATATTAGAGTTTTTGTACAATAGGTGTTGTTCCCTCAACTTCGTCTGTAAACAAATTATGTTCATCTGGAATTAATTGCTCTGGAACTAGTAAGTAGTCCTTGTAATAATGAAATAAATCTAAGATTGTACTTATAAATTGCAATGAGTGTAATTCATCTCGTATTCCTAACACCTTTTTTCTAATTATCTAATATAGTCATCTATTGTCCAACTAAATTTTTTCACCGGCAAGTATTACCCACCCAAAGAGATTCTTATGACCTGCGTCCATAATACATGACCTTGACTTTAACCTTTCATAATCAGCTTCGCTACGCTCCGTAAAGAAGATGTCAATAATGTATTCTGGGTGTGATCGAGGTGTGAAATGTAACTTCGACACACGGACACTTTATGTCAACGCATTGCAAAATACTTTCATACAGTCTATTTATTTGGAAGATATTGGCTATAATCTCTTGTGGATTGATTAGTTTGGTAAAAGGTCCAGTGGAATGTGTTTGTTTTGATTGTCAAAGGTCGTGCCATAAGCTGTGTATCCAACTTCACTTTTGCACCTCTGGGAAACTCTGATACATTCAAAATCAGAATAAATAACATAGAGAACTTATAACTGATATTGATAACTTTTAATTTTACAACCAAATCCACTTCAGGATTTATAGATAAGAGTTAAATGTACTGAAGCAAGTTTTGTGTATAAAAATCTATCCGCGATGAATGGTACCTTCCGCCTTTCATGTCAATATCAGCTCTACTGTACACTGATGGTGCAACATTAGCATCACCATGCTGAAACATAATTTAAGTGTCAGCATGCCTAAATTTCCAGTTACTGTAACTGATTCGATGTAATTTGCCTCAGTTTCATCTCTGCTTTTTAACCCTTCTAAAAGTTTATAAAGGTTTACGGATATATCAGATTAATTTGAATGTTCTCCCTTTCTCCGTTTTGCTATGCCTCTGCCAAATCATTATCTGTATGTATTCCATTTGTATTTATGTCTGATTATATTTTGGAGGAGTTTTGAAACTGATTCTACTGCAAAGAAAACAAATTATCTGTTTGATTTTACGCTTATACAGACCTCATACAAGTCTATCTATGAACGTCCTTTGTGTACTTGCTACATATTTATGTACGCAGTATTAGATAATAAATTCTATCAAATATACGTCTTGTACTTCCGCATATTTTCTTTCTTAATTGGAATGTAATACATCGAAAGATTGTTTAGTGACACTGCCAATTTCACTTCCATTCAATATATTTAGTGACTTTGTTACTTGGAAACAAATTGTATGTAGTCTTTTTGCTCTACCTCCTGGATGGGGCGTTTGCTACGTTGGACCATTAAATTTAACTTTCATATAACTGAATTATTTAACTATGTAAGTTTTGAAAAAATTGTTTCTTTATTACTATTTTTCTTTTTAAGTCTCTTTTTGTAACTTTGCTGCTGGTTCTAATATGGCTCCATCTCTTCCTCATTGATTATTTCTCAAACATTTTCTTGTTTTCCTCCATTTTCTCAATTTTCGGAATTCTTCCTTCGCGCTGTTTTCCTTTCTCATTAACTTCCGTTTTATAATGACTTTCCTTGGGTACATATCAATTATTTTGGAAAGTTCGTGAAATTCCACATTTCTTTCAGTTTGATTTTTATAATTCACAATGTCCTTAAATCTTGCTGTCTTTTCACGAAACATCTGTCTTCCAAAATAATACACAACTTCATATCTCTCTTCCATTGGATTTGAAAATAGCATAATTTCTCGAGTAAACAAGCAATAGCAGCTGTTTCACAGAAAAACTTAATGCATTTATTTTCTTTGGTGTCAGACACACGGTATCAAGACAGTTTACAACAAGATCAGCAAAGAAATTTGAAAACAAGTATATCATATCTTAAACACTTATTAAATGTAAAAGAATTTGATCTTTTTAACGACGGCTACTGCTTACGCACTAAACACGCACATTATTCACTATGAATTTAGCACTGACATGCTCACATATATATTACCTAGTGTTGAAACACTTTCAGTATTTGCTCAATAAAAAATTACTGGAACACTTTCCTTACTACTGCATAAAAACAAAACCATCACAGTAGTTTTTACCCACCTAATGGACCAATTTCCCTACTACTAAAATTTGCATATGTTTATGTGTGCCAGAGCTCTCATGTACCTTACTACTGAAACACGATAATACTTGGTATTTGAAACATAACCTTAAATAGGTGTTGGCTAAACGCTAAAAATGTGGCACTTCAAAAACACCAATTGAGATGGAACGCACGAATATTAGTCACCAAGAACTGGTTATTTTGGGAAACAGCTTAACTGAGGTAGATCACAAAAGTGTATTATTACATCCATGCAGAGTTTGATGATCGTATATTTACGTGATTTTGTGGTACAAGCATAAAATACATATATTTCCACCCATATACTAAACTAAAAAGACGCAAAATTTCAACAAGCAAAATAAGTACACATCCAAAACAGGATGGAAGGAGTGGCAACCTGAAACAGAAGATTCGAATATACCGCTTTTGTCAACCAAAGCAAACATGTGTAATAGCATGTACTCTGATTGAATAAAGCGAATAGTTTGCCGATAAATTAAGATAACAAGCCATCCGTTTTATTTAATTTTATGTACATATTGAGCTATAGGTATATGACATTATAGCAGTGGGTCACTCAGTGATATATGTGTGCAATGTCATTGCCTAGCAGAAAATCAAAACTTGACTTGGTTATCGGTAAAGAACTGTATACATTACGGAAGTCTCTTTTCTAGAACGTACGAGGGAGATGTATTCTAGGTAAAGTACTGTATGACTAGAGAGAAACTTTACATATACACTCCTTTTTATACTGGAACTACAAACGGGCAGACAGAAGAAAAATTGAAAGATGAGGAATTAAAAGACAACATTGTTTTGTACTGCAGCAAGACATACAATATATTGACAACTGATCAGATTTATACATCAGAATGCAAAAAGCATATTCGCATGAACCAGAAGTAGTAACTGACTGAATTTGCTCAGTTTGTGTGCGGACTGGATTTCTAAAGCAATGTTTAAGTGTCTAACTTCCTCTATAATATTTTCCATACAAAATGGAAGCCACCTTAGTGCCTAAAGCTAGCTATATTATTCAGATACCTTTGCGTTGAAAAGCTCCAATGCTTTCAAGACATGCCAAAAAAAACCCCAGAATCATAGACTTTTATATCATTAATACATTTTACCATTTTATCTTTGCACTATGTGAGTACCAAGTATACGCTAGATTTTCAAAGTTTCAACTAAAATATTTCCAAAAGCTCTTGTTTTTATGAACTTCATTTATATTTTTCCTGATTAAAAAGTTAATATATATATCAAAGCATACAGATAACATTTTCTAATGATGTCTTCTTTGGTCAAAGAATCTATTGGTTTAAAAATATTTTCATTATTCTTCAAGTTATAGGTACTTGAATTAACGTCTGTTGGATGAAGCTCACTTTCAAAACAGATCTCTTGTTACATGAGTCTGATATATTTGTTGTGAGAACTCTCTATTGCCACATAACGTATTCGTCTCTGATTTATAGATGCATACATCACTGAACGAAAAGTCAGGTTTCTGTTACAGCGACAAGCCCAGTTCTCTTTAGATATCTGTGACATCGTAAGTTATTTTGTGAAATCCGACTCTCATCAGATACCTGTGACATCATACGTTATTTGGTGAAATCCGACTCTCATCAGATACCTGGGACATAATAACTTTTTTGGTGAAACCCAGTTTTTATCTTAGAAATGAACGACATCAATTGATATCACGTGTTACAGCAGAGAAACAAAGTTCAATCGTGAAAAATAAAGTTTTCTCAGATAAACCGAGAAATAAACCAATTTTGTTTAATAATTGTGCTCTCTGCTTCGATAAACTAGGATTTTCGTTTAAAAACCAATGATCTCAAAAGAAAAGCCAGAGTTTCTAATGAATGTTCATTTAGATTGGAAAATATCAGGTTTTGGAATCAAATTAACAATTGCAAAAGAAAAGGATGGTATTTTGGCAGGATGTGAAGAATCGTATTGTTTCCTCTATCGTGTTTTTCATGGAAAACCAAATAATTCTATTGCAATCCCGTTTTGTACAAAACCTTTTATTGTTGCTGCCAGATTCACAGTTGTTAGGGAAACTTCGTATATCAAAACAAAAACCCGAGTGAACTGTAAAGGTGACGTTTACACGATGCCGAAAAATGATAAACCAACCCACCCCACTCCCAAAAATACAACGTAATAAGCAAATTGAAGACTATGAAACAGACATGCGAGTATGGAAGGGTTGTAAAGGAACAATACACAAGTGGTTCTCATTGAATTCATTTGTACGTTACGTATATCACATTTTTGGCTGTTATCACGAAATGTCATTGAATTCGTTTGTACTATACGTATATCACGGGTTTCGCTGTTATCATGAAATATCTCGGATTTGTGCTATACGAATATCACGGGTTTGGCTGTTATCACGAAGTCTCATTGAATTCTTTTTGTACTATACGTATATCACGGGTCTGGCTGTTATCACGAAATCTCGTTGTATTCATTTGTACGACACGTATATTTCAGGTTTGGCTGTTATATCGAAATCTCATTCAATTCATTTGTACTATACGTATGTCATGGAATTGACTGTATGATACGCATATCACGAGTTTGGCTGTTATCACGAAGTCTCACTGAACTCGTTGTATTATACGTATATGACTGGTTTGGCTGCTATAATGAAGGAGAACGATGTTAATACATGCTAAATACTAAGACGGTATATATATATATATATATATATATATATATATATATATATATATATATATATATATATATATATATATATATATATATATATATATAAAACATGCAATAGTAAAAATTATTATACAAATAAAATCATAAAAGAAAAGAAACCCAATTTCATCAATCTTGAGACAATCTATACAAAGACAATTGAAATGAAGCGTTTCTATTGTGCAAAACAACAAAACAATTCTCCCAAAACATTGTATCTGCATAGAATTTCACGAAGCTGTTGTTTTGATGGCAGAAGTGAAGTTTATCAGCGGCTTACGACCGGCGATGATATCGTCTTGATACACACTAAGGGTTTGTTTGTTTAGGTAGATAGCTTTATCGCTCACTTGCCAAGATCTGGAGTTCGTCTCTTTAATATAAACACTTAGCGAACATTTTCAATTTTATATCTGCAGAATATTTCCAATATAAAATTAAATGATGCAATTATACTTTGCATAACTCAGGGGTGAAACGCTCGAACATAACAAAGGTAGATTACTGGGGAAAAAAGGAGCAGAGGCAACTTTTATTTTAACTAATGTAATAGTAATTATGTTTATTTATGTCAATTAATGATTTTAATATACAACAATTTTTAAACCAAATGTTCTCATTTTTATCGTAAGGTAAGAACTAGTCAACAGCTAAACAATTAAATCAATCAAATGACAAATACATACACTTGCCACGAATAGATTTAGTGTACTGACGAAATCTGCATTTTAAAGAGATATCAGTGACTCGATGTGCCAAAAGTTTGTTACACTTAATAATGCAGGAATTCGATGTGCCAAAAGGCAAGGCGTGTTACACTTAAAACAACGGGAATTCGAAGTGCCAAAAGGCAAGGCGTGTTACACTTAATATAAAGCAGGAATTCGACGTGGTTAATGACAAAGCCTGTTACACTTAATAATGCAGGAATTCGAAGAGCCAATTAACAAAGCTTGTTACACTTAATAATGAAGGAATTCGATGTGCCAAAGGGCAAGGTGAGTTACACTTAATAATGCAGGAATTCGATGTGCCAAAAGGCAAGGTGTGTTACACATGATGATGCAGGAATTCGAAGTTTCAAGTCGTTGATTACAAGCACGTTTCATGACAATATGCAAACGGCAGCGACAAACTGAAATAAGCCATTAAAAAACCCTAAGAAACAAAATATCCAAAAGAAGGCAGAAAGGCCATTAACTAATATCACAATGATTTGATAATATGCCTACACTGACAAGGAAAGTCTCAATAGGAGCAAAATTGGCTCTTTGGAAAAGAAATCTCAGAAAGTGAAAGAAAATATCTTGAGACAAACCATGCTAAGTGACCAAAAGAAAATGTAAAACGCTCATTGGTTGCTAAAGATTATTCACATTCTTCTCCGCCCGCCCCCCCCCCCCGCCTGAAAAATAAAAATAATGTGATGTCTCTATTTGAAACGTTGTAGGAATGAGTTTATAATATAAAAAACACACACGCACACACACTCATGTACTTGCCTGTGCAAGCAGACAGCAGAGGATCACATTACTTGCTGCTTCAAAATAAAAAAGGATTTATTCTATTGTTGGCTAATACCAATAAACACAATCTGCATCTATGCTCAAAGAATGTCTTCTTTGATGTAACTTGCGTAAAACAAATTTAGTAGCGATATGAGATGCTAATTGTTGAAGGCGAAAATGAATAGAGAAAGGTTTGTTGCTCAAATTTGGGTAATAGGTTTGCTGCTTTTCATTCAATAAAACGTGTGCAAAATAAACAAATAAAAGGGGATTTCATCGTTTTTGTCTCAGTTTAAGGCACGAAAAAGGGCTTCATTTCATCAACCTGTCTCAGTGCAATATTGTCTCAATTTATACTTTGAATTCACGGATGAATTGAATACAATTATCTATTTTTAATGGAGATGAAGGGGGTGTCATGGCTGTCGCTAAATGAGCAAGTTGTTTGGTTTTTCTTTTTAACATTGATATTTTTTTCTATATAATATGGCGCTATGTGCTGAAATATAACAAGATTGGAACCGACAAACATAGTTCCTGCATCTGATTTTTTAATGGCTCAAGTGATTTATCTAGGTGTATGTAGCAGAGATAATCGTTTGGTGTTTCCTTTTTACACGAAATAAATCCTGTATATAAGCAATGTAGCGAGTTTTAAAAGGTTATGAACTAATCCTTTACAGAACGGCTCTAAGTCATTAGATTGTCCATCGACCTACGTAAATGCATGCTTGGTTTGATCCCAGTAAAGTGGGAAAGAAACGTTTGGAAGATTGCGTGAAATTTGTATTATAATGGATTCAAACTTGGACTGGAAATGGCAGTCGCATGCATATATTTTCAGAACGTTTCCTCAGAAATAGATGTTACATGATTAGACGATTCCAACGGACATTTTTCATATGCGTCTTTCGTTCTTGGTTGTATTGTGCAAATTCGAGTATTAATAGTACATAGAAAGCAAGACTTTATCTTGTGGTACATAGAAACTATTATATCACTGGCATCGTACTTCGGTATGTAACTGGGCTTTTTCCCGTTGTGTTTTAAACAGCCGCCTGACAATCGCAGTTTGGTTCGCTTCTTTAGAGAAAGAGGCTTCTGAAATCGGCGACACTTTTTATTTTTATTTTTCGGGGGGGGAGGGGGGCTTTCTTTTCATATTGAAAACTACTTACGTGTTTCCTGTCAAAATGCGAAAAAGTAAACAGTCATTTGACATCAGATAAAATAGTCCTCCAAAATCAGTCTTAAAAACCAATATGACTATCACGCATAGTTATGTTTTTATAAACTCTAAAATGAATTTGTTAAAAGGGCTAAATTTGTACAATGTAAAGTAATGGGATTCCCACCCCCACCCCACCCCAAAAATTTTTTTTATGCAATAATATAAAAGAAAACATGTCAGGAAAATTGACCAAACATTCCTTGCTTAGTGATGTGCTTTTTAGTTATATCGGTAGAATGACTGACTTTTAGCGCATAGTTTTCTTCGATCTCACATAAATGTTAGCACATTAGAAGTTGATTACAGGTTTAACCATGAAGGCAAACTTCTTATACACAAATATACATAATATTGGTATATATACATATAATACAGTGACTTTAGCCCATTGTACACTTACAGTCAGTGCTATCAACAGGCACTCACGCCGGCTTGATAAATTGTACAGCATGCCCAATGGAAACGTGGCGGGAAATTTGGACGCAGTTCAAGTTTAGTTTGATTTATTTTTTTGAGCATTTTCAGTCATTTTTCGAAGCTAACAAAGGAAGAAACTGATTAAATGTGCGATTTGCTTCTTTTTAATATTTATTTTGTTCCATTTTGTTTAATGCAAGTTCGAAACAGTAATGAAGCATTAAGAGTCACTAACAGAATGCATGTTTCCAAAATCATTTCTACAATTTCAATTCAAGCAACCCAGGTGATGCTGTTTTCGATACAAAATACTAAGGACGTTAAGTGATCTACACAATGTTTCAATGTATGGCCAAAAAACTTCACGATTGTACATATATCTTCTCAATATTGTTTTATTTTGGGCTAAAAGAATTTTCTGTCTATGGTATATAAGTATGTCCACTTAGCAGCGACGAGAGACAGGTGTGCGCAAGAACCTTCCTTTGTTCTGTTACCGGCATTTCACCGCCATTAGATAGCAGAGAACACAGCTGGCCTTGCAGTGGAGAAGAGCGCGCTTTTGGAAGCAATCTCAAGATCAGGTTATCAGAATCTTTGAAACCAGAACAGATGTAATTTGGAGAAAACCGGTAAAAAGTCATTGTTTTGCATTCATGTAAACAAGATACAGATAGCCCCTATGCCCTCGACTATTGCCAACCTAAAGAAGCGAGACATAACACGAGGACAACTGGCGACGCAGCATACTCTCTTCCACAAGATTCGTCGGCCATCTGCAAGTTATGCAATCTTTAAAACGGGACATTTTGTCTAAAAAAACGTGTCTTAATCTTTTAAGATAGTAAAATTAAGAACAAAATTCATTAAGTACGATGTTTTTTCTTGGGAAAACTTCAATCAGAGCGTATGCCCTCACGTTGCAAACGTTGCCGACACACTCCATGGCGAGGCACCCTTCTTATTTAGTCGTCTGGAAAACGCGAAAATGAGCCAAGATTATTAATCTCTGGCGGCCCCCTTCGATTTTCACGTTGTTCCTGTGACTTATTCAACACAGTACTGTATCATGCATGCTTTTCCATTGTTGCTAAAGACTTTCACAGTAACTTTTTGCAACTGAACACGCGCAAATTCGTCAGACTCACCTGGTTTTAAACTACGGAGCCTTTATGAAGGGTTTTTGCCGTTTCTGGCAGCCGAAATCTGCAGCCAACAAGCCTGCTAATTAATCTTGTACACAATGCTCGATATCTGATATTCTGAGAAGCTTGTTTCCTAATTATTCTGACTTTCAATTGAGAAAGAAAGGAGTCAATTTAACTCCGATTCTTTTTGATTGAACATGCCGGGTGGGCGAAAAAGCAGATGTTGAGCCACAGACTTTTCCAAGACCATTGTAAATCAAATAAACAAGAAAAATATTATTAAAATTCAAGTGTTATTAATTCATTGTATAACTGCTTTTAAAAGAGAGTGAATTTATTTGCGCAAAATACACTGAAATCTTTAAGTGGCTTCAAGACGATGTCCAAGGCTCATGACAAGAAAAGCGTGTCTCTTCTCATGCGGAGGGGTCTGGCTGACATTTGATGGTAAAAATTCCTTTTTCTCCTGCTGCTACTGGTCAAGGGTCATCATTTTGAACGTAACTGATTCATCAAGGGTGATATTTCACAATTTGCAATGTTAATGCAGCTGTTTTCTTTGAGGGTTTAACAAAACGGTTCACCTAAATTACGCCCAATAAACTTGTCCCTTCAAAGGCAATCTGCTCGTTTAAGTCATATTTGTGCAACATTATAATCTGTCGTAAATATTTCATTATATAATTGGTCCATCTTAACATTTAAAAAAGCGAAAAAAAGAGGAAATAGACTTCCACAGTATCACTTGTGTTGTAGTCACCTTTAATTATATTCAAATTTCCCTCCGCGCAGAATAGCTCGTTTAAATGCGCATGCGTTCATCCAGCGAGAGAAGCCATATGGCAGCCACTGGCTCCATTGATTGTATAACAGAGCTCGTTGTGGAAACCGTTATAGTCCGGACTTCGTGGCCAAAATATAAGGTTATCCGTATGAACGGTGTTTCGTAGAAGGGTCAAACGTTGTAACAGAGATTAGTTACATCCTGAAAAATAATAACATAAGAAAACAGAGATCTAAACACATTGATAATTTACCGTCTGAACGAAACAAAAGAGTTAATATCAGGTGATTTTAAATTTGAGCAGCCTGTATAAGCCCTCCACCTCACTCAACCCCCACACAAAAACAAACTTATATGCAGGAGAAATAATATCAAATCATTATTTGAATATGTAACATATTGATCCGTCAATATTTAAGAGAATTATTATGTCAGCATCATAATATGTGACATACCTGAATCATGGCGGATGGTTAACGGTATGTATTATTCTTATTTTGCACAATATTAGAACACCCTCCATAGCTTAGCTTGTTTTCGTGTAAAATATATAAATTATCTCCAACCCGTGCGATGCTGTGACCTTTCTCATAAATCATCACAGAAAGAAAAGGGTGCATCATATGTCAGATTGACAAATCTCTCTCAATTGATCATAGGATAGTGTTTAATTTTAGAGAGCTGAAAGCAAGGTTTAGCTTTGTTCTGAAAAGTACTGCGGTCTTGAAAAGAATTCACTGATTAGCCTGTAATAAGTCATCTTGTATCAAACGGATTATATCATACTATTTTGACGTAAAATTTTTGACAGTCAAAATGAATAGATATCATTTTTCTACAGTGAGTTGCAAATTAAGGTCCACGTCCAATTGAGCAGATATTTCTAATAGCTTATGAAATCTAGTGGAAATAATGATGTTTTATTACATGAGCGATAAGCCAGACAGGGTGCTGCATTAGGAATATTAGTTGGGTGGAGCAGCGCCTAGATGGACACTTTCACAAAGACGCATGCCAACTATCAGTATCTGTCAAGAGCATCTGCAGACCTAGACCGCCCCCCCAACTTGAGTTCCCTGGTGTCGCGTGTGATATATTCTTGCCTACAATCGCACTCTACTGCTTACTTTCAGACGCTGTGTCATTGTGATGAGTTAAACCCATGAAAAACATGCACGCTGATCTATTATTCATCGTCCATAATTTACTTAATCTGTGAAAATTATGAAGTGACATGGTTACTAGTGCAACTTGATAAAATATTGGATGAGCCACGAAAACAAAAAAAGCGCGAAATTTTTAATTTATATTGAACAAAGAAAGTCTCTGTGGGTAGAGCGGGCGTATCTACCCGTTCGGATCGGAAATAGGAGGAAATAGCAATGTACACTATTACTCCGCGTGTGTTTCTATCAAATAAAGATATAAATGTAGACGTTCTTTAAACAATTCCAGTGGGTTCACGAAGCGATAAAGGGGAAATGATCTACAAAAATAACGTTAATTTGTTTCATTATCATTCCAAATCCTATCTGATGTTTTAATGGGCCTAAATCAGGATATTCACTAATGCCGATACGTTAACAATAAATTCCGAGATTCTTCGTTACCCTCAACTCCTCCACTTGTCGGTTTGTTATTTGTTCCTTTCTTCGCTTGCAGCGATATTTCAGATCATAAAATAATTCATAAGGCACACTTTTGCTTAGATAGCTTCGTAAAACAGTTTACGAAATTATGTCGCGTGTTCGCTGGAGCGCGGTCTGAATTGGCAACCCAACATCATTGGCCAGTAACTAGTAAATCTGTGTCTCTCGATTAGTTAGTCCCGTATCTGTGCGCATAGATGATACATACGATGCAAGGGGATACCGGGCCAATGGGCACCGTGCATCATGGGAACAAAAAGTAGAGAATTTAGTACTTCCATTAAGATGAATGGTGCTTGTTAAATGCGATCCCACGAGCACAGGGATTATGGCGCACATGTCAGCGACACATCGTATTAAGTCCATCATAGCAAATCTAATGAACTGTAATAAGAACGACCTGAGGAACGATCGTATGAAACACTGGTAAAACGGGGCCCATTACCATGTATCCGGTCTGTCGTAATTTTTATTTCGTCTTTAGTTTCCAGTTTTAAGCCTAGTTTTGCACATATCCTATCTATATCTTCTTATTATAATTACAACATTGTCAGAGTTGTCACCACTTTGATTATCTACCCCTTATGACTAATAATCGTCGTACTACTTAACATTTGCAGCTTGTACACGAGTACACTCTTCACTTTCAGTCGCAAGGCTATTTAAAAAGTGTCTTCTTACTGTTGTATGAGTATTTTTAATGTGTCTTCTTAATGTTGTACGAGTACTCTAAAGGCGTCTTCTTGCTGCTGTATGAGCACACTTAATGTGTTGTTGTATGAATATTCTAGAAGTGTCTTCTCGCTGTTGTATGAGTACTCTAAAAGTGTCTTCTTACTATTGTATGAGTACTTTAAACGTGTCTTTTAAATGCTGCATGAATACTCTGAAGGTGTCTTCTTACTGCTGTTTGAGTACTCTTACTGTGTGTTCTTATTGTCGTATGAGTACTCTAAACGTGTCTTGTTACTGCTGTTATAGTATTCTAAAAGTGTCTTCTTGCTGTTGTATGAATACTCTAAAAGTGTCTTTTCGCTGTTGTATGAGTACTCTAAAAGTGCCAGCTTATTGTTGTTAGAGCACTCTAAAAGTGTATTCTTGCTGTTGTATGAATACTCTAAAAATGTCTTCTTACTGTCGTATGAGTACTCTAAAAGTGTATTCTTACTGTTGTTAGAGAACTCTAAACGTGTCTTCTTGCTATTGCATGAATACTCTAAAAAGGTCTTCTTGCTTTTGTATGAATACTCTCAAAATGTCTTCTCGCTGTTGTATGAATACTCTAAAAGTGTCTTCTAACTGTCGTATGAGTACTCTAAAAGTGTCTTCTTACTGTTCTATGCATACTCTAAAAGTGTCTTGTTACTGTTGTACGAGTACTCTTACTGTCTTTTTATTGATGTATGAATACTTTTAATGTGTACTGTCATAGTTATAAGAGATCCATGTTTTCTTCTTCAAAGGTCCTCGTACTGCAGCACACATGCTCTCCGTCTGTATAGCAAATAGGTGTTCACCTCTCTTTATGTTTGGTCATTTATCACAGGATAGATGTGAAATGTAGCCGATGTATAAACGATAAAAGATAAGGGATATGAAAATAAGAAAGATTAAAGTAGATAAAAGTTTAGAAATGGCATATTAAACAAATTTCATATTTCTTATGTTATTGGAATACAACACGTCAGGCAATCTGTGTGTGTGTGTGTGTGTGTGTGTGTGTGTGTGTGTGTGTGTGTGTGTGAGAGAGAGAGAGAGAGAGAGAGAGAGAGATTTGGATTTTAACGTAGCTTTAACAATGTTTCAGTCATATCGCTACAATGTCTGCAGTGTGACAGTTTATAGTGTGTGTGTGTGTGTGTGTGTGTGTGTGTGTGTGTTTTAACGTAGCTTTAACAATTTTTCAGTCATATCGCTACGATGTCTGCAGTGTCGCAGTTTATAGCGATGTCTAGCACTGGGGCATCTTGCCGCAGACATGTAGCATCATGTTCCACCCAGTCACATTATCCTGACACCAGGCCAACCAGTCCTAACACTAACCTCTTAATGCTGAGCGCCAAGCGAGGCAGCTGTTAGTACCAATTTTGTTTATAAGTCTTTGGTATGACTCGGCCGGGGATCGAACCCACGACCTCCCGCATCCGAGGCGGACGCTCTAACCACTATGCCGGTAATCTTTGTGCGATAACTCTTTTGTCACTTGCACGTCTGCTTTTAAAGGCGTTATACTCTATTATCAGTATTTGACTGTGTCGGCATGTGTGTACAGATAGAGAGATGGTAAAGTAACGACGAGTGATGTGCGGTCCTGCAGTTAACGGTCTGATCCAGTCACGAAATAAAATTAATATATAAAAAATAAGGTTAAACAAATCTACATACCAAACAGTTAAAACAAATCTGAATCAGGTGTATTACAGATGAAAACCTGAGCGTGTGCAATTTCGCTTTTATCACTTGACTTTTTTCAATACATTTACCAAATCTGGTCATAGTTTACCCAGCCAAAATTAAGCATGACTCTGTAAGAATACTTCAGTCATCATTAAATTAAACATGACTCTGTAAGAAGACTATCGTTATCATTAAGTTAAACGGAATTCAGTAAGGTTTTATCCAGCTTTCAATTTATTTCAATAATGGAAAATGAACGAAAGGAAAAACAAATAAACGTAGTTTCCTTCTGGAGGAATTATACAGAAAACAGTTCAAAATGTCACAATCCAGAAACTTGCCTGTGCACGAAGAGCTCAGTTGGATTTTTGGAAATTAAAAAGCGTATTTAATTAGCAGACAATCTCTCTGTCCGAAGAGAACTTAAATTACCTCCGCTCTCGAATGTCATCAATAATAGTATGGGAACAACGTCGTATTATTGATTTGTTGTAGTAGAAACTCTCTACAAAAAAAACACATCATAAGGTGTTATATTTTGAAATCTTGGTAGATAAACAGTGTTATCAGATTACATTCAGTCCGTTGGCTTCACTCTCAACATTCAGCTCTATTTGCCAAAGTATTTCGTGCTCTTACCTGTTGTATAGCATAAAGACGAACACTGCTGTTTCTCTGCTTCTACTAGTTTCAAGCACCGAGACCCAGTTCTCTAGATTTTTGTGTATTGATGTCCTTGTATGTTATAGTACGGTAATAACGATCAATATTGATTATTTTTTGTTGTTGTTCCTTTTTATTTTATACCAAATTAGCCCTGTGATTAGTGTCACTGAAAGAACACAATTAAGTTGAAGTACGTTATTCCCGTGCATGTGCCTTGTAAAGGTCGCGTTGATCTTAAACTAGACTGAGGGCAGTCCAATTATTTTACAGCATTAGTAAGATGACCCTTGATAAATTACCATTTCATAGTAATGGAAGCTCTGCTGAGTTTGTGATTGATATCCATTTTGTTCTTTTTTAAAATTTATTTCGATTTTAATTCACTGTAAAATCCTCAGCGGTAGAAATAAAAGTTAAATTTGTCGAATCAAGCCGTGGTAGATTTATCCCAGCTGATGCAGTGATTTAGAAGGCGGGTACAGTAAGATAGTTTTTGAACAGCACTGAGGGTGTTACTGGCGTACAATTCACTTCTTCTCTACGTTGATCTGGTCACTGCCTTCTACTAAACTTCACATTTACCATATACCTTATTCTTGGTCGCTTCCATTCCACACCTTATTCGTGGTTTCCTCCATCTCACACATTATTATTGGTTTCCTCTATCCCGCATCTTATTCTTGGTTTCCACCATCCCACATCTTATTCTCGGTTTCCTCCATCCCACACATTATTCTTGGTTTCCTCTATTCCACATCTTATTCTTAGTTTCCTCCATCCCACATCTTATTCTCGGTTTCCTCCATTCCCCACCTTATTCTTGGTTTCCTCCAACACACTCCTAATTCTTGGTTTCTCCATCACATTCCTAATTCTTGGTTTCCTCCATCCCACACCTTATTCTTGGTTTCCTCCACCCCGCATCTTAGTTTTGGTTTCCTCAATCCCACACCTTTTTCTTGGTTTCTTTCACCCCACATCTTATTCTTGGTTTCCTCAATCCCACACCTTATTCTTGGTTTCTTTCATCCCACATCTTTTTCTTGGTTTCCTCCATCCCACACATTATTCTTGATTTCCTCCATCCCCCATCTTATTCTTGGTTTCTTCCATCCCACCTTATTCTTGGTTTCTTCCATCCCACCTTATTCTTGGTTTCCTCCATCCCACATCTTATTCTTGGTTTCCTCCATCACACCTTATTCTTGGTTTCCTCCATCCCACATCTTATTCTTGGTTTCCTCCATCACACCTTATTCTTGGTTTCCTCCATCCCACGCCTTATTCTTGCTTTCCTCCAACCCATATCTAAATTTTGGTATCCTCAATCCCACACCTTATTCTTGTTTTCCTCCACCCCACATCTTATTCTTGGTTTCCTCCATCCCACAACTTATTCTTGGTTTCCTCCATCCCCCATCTTATTCTTGGTTTCTTCCATCCCACCTTATTCTTGGATTCCTCCATTCCACACCTTATTCTTGGTTTCCTCCACCCCACATCTTATTCTTGGTTTCCTCAATCCCACACCTTATTCTTGGTTTCCCCACCACACATCTTATTCTTGGTTTCCTTCATCCCACATCGTATTCTTGGTTCTCTACATCCCACACCAGGGCCCCGAGTAGCCGAGTGGTTAAAGCGCTCACCGTTACGGATCACTTCCGTCTCACCTCTGTCTGCGTGGGTTCGAGTCTCGGGCTCGGCCAATGTGGTTACGTGAGAAAGCTTGCCAGTAGCTTCTCGTGGGTCGTGATTCTTTCCGGGGGTTTTCCAGATTCCTCCTCCACCATTGATACTGGCCGCCATGTATAGCCTATCTTGTGCTGAAAAATGGCGTTAAACCCTACAACAACAACATCCCACACCTCATTCCTGGTTTCTCCCATCCCAAGCATTATTCCCTAGTTCTCCTCCGTCCGACACCTTAATCTTGGTTTCCTCCATCCTGCATCTCATTTATTATTTTAACATTTCGTTCGCATGAAAGGCAGGAGTATGGTTTGACTCTTCCTGTTCGAATTTAAGGGGCAAAGTAGCAACAACTTGATATGCATAAGGTCCTAAACAAAACAAATGGGAATATTCAGATCAATTTTGAGTCAATTCAAGATCGTTCTTTCAACCATCAATCCCCCCCCCCTCGTTATCTTTAAGCAAATAATACAAGTCTCCATCAAGAGCCTTTAATCTGTTTTCACAGTTGAGTCGAATGAACCGTGACCATACAGTGTATGTCAGGTGAACGAAATTTGCTCTTCAGGTGTCTACCCAGCTGTCCTTAAATCACTATAACTCCGCATGTAATTTCTTTATTATCAGATACCAATTCTAGTACGAATATGAATTCTTTCTAATCATATAAATACACAAACCAACCTTTTCAATACCGCACTCAAAATTCTCATTCACAAATTACCACTTTGGTTATTACCTCCCCTCTCTACCCCAAATAATATTGTAGCTTCGCCGTTATTGAATTCCTCTAACAATCATATAGTTTTCAAGAGTTAATTCATTTAAATCAGCAACTCCAATCACGACCATACGCCGCTATATACGACTGGTGCGAAAGACATGGGTATGTGCACCCACGGGAAGGGGGGGGGGGTTGCACACAACCCGTATATTAGTATATCCCTTTAATATATTTGGGGATTTAAACTCAGTTATGAAGCTTTATCATAATATACCAGAGAAATCTTTGACTTTTTAAAACGTACGTGTGCGCGCTTGCTTTGTTGTTTTTACCGAAACTTTAACAATTTTCCAGTCATGTCGCCACAATGTCTGCACTGTGGCAGTTTATAATGATGTCTTGCACTGGGGCATTATGCCGCAGACATGTAGCATCATGTCCCACCCAGTCACATTATCCTGACACCAGGCCGATATGTCCTAACACTAATCTCTTAATGCTCAGCGCCAAGCGAGGCAGCTGCAGGTACCATTTTTATAAGTCTTTGGTATGACTCGGCCGGAGTTCGAACCCGCGACCTCCCGCATCCGAGGTGGATGCTCTAACAACTTAGGCTACCGGAGCGGTCCCTTTTAAAAAAAAGTACGCTATATAAGAAAAAAAAATTACACTGTATTTTAAGGCTCTTATATTCATTACGTTTAATTTTTATTTTATATGCCTTTCAAGAATTTGAACATATTTACCTTTTCCATGTTTAGATTTGTTTCAAAGGGAATTCCTTCTTCCTAAAGCTTTGTGAAATGTTCACATACATTTTTAGACTTTGAATTGGCACTGTATAGCTAGGACCGTGCTGATGTGCTTTTAACCCAATAGATACATATACGATCCCTGGCACAAACATGAAAATGTTCGCTGCTTAAAACCATTGTTTCTCTCAAGGCATATGGGATGGAGCAGGGAACGTGTGTGTGTGTGTGTGTGTGTGTGTGTGTGTGTGTCGGGAAGGGGTTATTGCTCTCGATCTCTATTTCTTTTTAGAGGGGAAAAATATAACATGCACAATATAAAGCACAAATTGTTTTCAAACGTAAATCTTATAGCTTCTATCCTTGTTTTGAAAATGATACACGTCATAAAAGAAATGAATAATGTTAACTTGCAATATCACGTGTTGTGAATAGAAGCTAAAATATTGCCCAAATGAATGAATCAGATCGATAACCCGACTTGACACTTAAGTTTCAATCATATACAATGTCGTGCAACTGGTCAACCTGATGACGAAAGGAGTAATATAAAATTATTTTTAGTACGTCTGTCATAATTAAGGTTTGATACCCGTATTTTCGTACAGTAATTCCAGCATGGATCATGCTTCTGTCTTCTACCGCAAATACATGTGTAACCAACACTAACAGAGGTGGGTATAACGGAGCGGAAACGAGATAAGGCCGATATTTTCGGGATAAGAGTAAAGTTCATCATGAACAAAGAGCACGAATGCGATATATGGAATCTTCGCAAATAGTGCAGGATAAAAATGACAACGCATGAAACGAGAGGATGAGAGAGAGAGAAGGACGGAATAAGTTGGAGATTGCAATGCTGACAGTAGCGAAAACGACAGGAATATTGAATAGGAAAAATGGAACAGTGGCTGGTTGAATAACGACAGAACAAATATATGTATCTATCATTATGACCACTGGTCGTTATAAGCGTGGGAGAAGAAAGGATGGCATGGATATGGATTCAGACAGTGGACAGTAGTTATTTATGCTGGAACATACAACTTTTGTGGAATTTCCAGGAAATGACATTAATTTTACTGCAGTGCTGTTTCAAATTGCGCTCAATAATTTTCATCGTCTTTGTACGCGAATTGATGTAGAAAACGGAATTTGAATTGCTATTATTAGTTATAGGAAGAAAATACTAGTAGTTTTTGTGTTTACTGATCGAATCATTGTTGATGTGAATTATATATTTCATTCCGTCTCCATAAATACAGAGTAAATGTATATATATATATATATCCTTTCTTACACGGAAGAAATGCAAGTATCAATTTTGGCCTTGTGTGCGAGATATTTCAAAAACTTCTATCTTTTTGCGTTCATCTGCGATTAATTTACACTCTCTTGTTTCTCTTCCACTAGTATACGTTTGTTTTGTTTTTTTCTTAATGTCCGAAATGCTAATTTAACAAACCTTTCCAACACTCAAAGTTTGCATCTAATTTGATGCGATATTTTTCGGGGTTCAGCGTTTCACGTATTTCACACCATTAACAACAATTTCTTTTTCGTGACTAATTTTAAATCCGATTTTTTTTTGTCTAAACCAAAGCTCACCTTACTCGAAATGACAAATTTTGATCCGGAAAACTGATCTGAAGGTTGATATGGAATCAGCATGCTCTTATCATGGCGTTTTAATAGCTTCTCGCTTAATCATTACAAATGCTCGATGAATATTAATGACCCAACAGTGACAGACCCGTGTTAACATCGCCGCAGAAAACTGATCCTATAACAAACCGCTGACAGGTGCGTTGTTGTCCCGGTTTGATATTGAAGTGTATCTCCCAACCTAGTGACGTAGCAATCACCCTGATAAAAAAAAAAAAAGAAGACAAGGACTGAGAATTCAACATTGACTGTCGATGTCATTTTCACTGGAAGAGACAGACAGACAGAAATTAATTTGGAATTTTATATTCTAAAATGCTTTTTTATATTCTAAACTGCTTTTTAAAAAGTTCTGATTTGAATTGCCTCATAAAAGTTTGTTGGCCCACAGCTAAACACTTAACGTTTGATGTGCGACTATGACAACAAAGGTTTGTTGTTGATGATTTAACACCATTGTTGCCGAAATATGGTAAAACTGATATTTAATTTCAAATCCATATTTTGTTATCACTCTCTTACCGGACATTCTCTAGCTTCATGGCTGTTTAATGATAGAGATAAATGGCCATTCTCCCTTTACGAGAGAGAGATTTCTATTCATTGGTCACATAAAATACCTTTTATTTCTTTCATTTTGTCCCACGAGTTGAAGGGGAAAAAAGCCGTATCCATCCATACGTTTGTGATCCGCAACTCTCTTGTCGAATGGGGGGGGGGGACGCTAGTAACCAGAAATAGAAGTCGACTTAAATCACTGTTCACATGTTTTTGTGACCCTGGACCAAACCAATTTAAAACATGAATCCTTATTTTTTTTTTAAATAAAAGGCCACGAGACAGAACAGCCAGTGCCGGATTAAACCCTGTGGAGGCCCCTAGGCAGTCGAAATCTCGCCCCCCCCCCCTGCAAATTATCTCCTAATACGTCAAGATCAAATCAATTCAATATTATTTTGATCCGTTGTCGCGGGGCCCCTAAAAGGCGTGGGGTCCATAGGCCGGTGCCTATTCTGCCTATTTGGTAATCCGGCACTGAGAACAGCAATTAAAGGTGAAATAGTTTTTGGGTTACAGCTTGAAACTCCTGATAATTTGATTCCTTTTGATCACGACAGCATTGCAGACGAGTGTAACTGGGCTGGTTCGTCACGCTCGTGTAGAAATTACATGATCCATGTCACAATGAAAGAGAAGTTGAAAAAAATTTAATAACTCAAATCGCACTTCCAGCAACACGCAGGTAAAACATATACTAAGGCCACGGCAATATTTCAAACAATATTTTGAACCATACTGGTATTGTCTTGTAAATTATTGTTTCGAGAGTGAAATACCAGTTCGATGCACTTTCTGACAGTGTATTACTTATCTATAACGCCAAAATACATTGTTAAAATGGATAATAAAAAAAACAGTACAACGAATTACTTAACCGTCAAAAAGGATAAAAACATCGCATGATTGGTGTTGAGGATTAAAAATGGAAAATATAAAAAAGTGCGAAAGGTGTTTTAGTGTTTCACCCCTCCCCACACCCATATATACTCAAGGCGAATTTGCTCTTGCCAGTACTTCTGGCGGACATAAATCGCATACACTCATCAACATAAAGTTGTCATGCACACGATACACAAATTACTTGGTACATTTTTTATCCGTGTGACTCCTACAAAAATCTCTACGTACCGCGTCCAGCTATCCTCTTGTCACCTGCAACTTTCATCATCTCTCAACAAGGATGACCGATACCTGGTGTTATCAGTGGTTCCTCACACTAGGGCTGAAAGCACCGTGTAATAATTTTTTTCCTGGGTAGTAAGTGTTATTTCCTAATTGCTTATGCCTCAAAAGTATAGAAAATGGCTATTATTCCCCACAAACTTTGCTTTTGTGACCAGGACAGTGATATTTTGAAATGTACCTATTTCCAGAACATTCCAGATAGATTCAGTGCTGAGTAAACTTGGAGTAACTTCTAGAACTTTTCTAGAACTTTCCAGTAATATAAATAGTAGTATAAATACAGGGGCCTTAAGCCCACCAGTTCAGTTTAGTTCCAGGTGCCTAAGTGGATACATATCTGCATTTTTCTGAGATGGCATCAAGAAACTGCAAGCATCCGGCAGACGCATTTTGCTATGTCAGCGGCCAATTTATCAAGACAAGTGCAAAAAAGTATTAAGATGTATGAGGCCTACAAGGCATATTTCGGCATGCCTGTCGAGGATCAAGACAAATCCTGAGCACCTCATTTCACCTGCGAGCACTGAAGAAAAAAAAACACTGGAAGGTAAGATGGACAATTGTTGCTCGGAATTTTATGTTACAAAATTTGTTAAAATTTTTTAAATTGTAAAAGATTTTAATTTTAAAATGTTTTACAATTTTCAATGTTATTGAAAAAATATATTATATATGAAAAATGTTGCCAGAATCTCTTACACATTATTCATGGGTGAAATAAATGTATTTTTGTAGGATGGTACAGAGGGGAAAAGAGAGCCATGAAGTTCGCTATCCCAAGAATTTGGCGGGAACCCACTGACCTCTCAAGCAGCTGCTACTTCTGCATGGTGGACTCTTCCAAGCGTTGGACTGGCAAGAATGCACCTGCTATCACGTATCCGGGCCTTCCTTCATCCATCACCCCGGTGCCACACTGCCCTGAGCTCCCCGTACCCATTCCTCCGGAGAGAGAGCAGCCGTTTTTAGAAGAGAGCAGCAAGTCAGAGAGCGAGGAAGAAGTTGTAGATCCAGATGACAGTTTCAGAGGTGTAGCTGAGGGGAATAACCCATACTACCCCAACCAAAAAGAACTCAACGACTTGATCAGAGATCTTCGTCTCATCAAGTCCAATGCCGAGCTTTTGACGTCTAGGCTCAAGCAGTGGAACTTGTTGGATGAAAGTGTGCAAGTCGCAGATCTCTGAAGCGTCACCAAGCTTTATCCAGCTTCTTCACCCGTCAAGATGGGCTCTGCTTCTGCCACAATGTGACCAGTCTGTTCAAGGCAATCGGAATCGCCTGTAACCAGAATGAATGGCACCTCTTCATTGACAGCTCATCCAGGAGCCTCAAAGCCGTGCTGCTCCATAATGGGAACAAGTGCCCGTCTCTTCCCCTGGCTCACTCGGCGCACCTCAGAGAGGATTACAACAGCAGCAAGGCCTTGCTGGCCGCCTTAAAGTATGATGAGTACGGCTGGGAGGTCATCGGAGACTTCCAAATGGTAGCATTCCTGATGGGTCTCCAAGGCGGTTTTACCAAGTTTCCATACTATCTTTGCCTTTTGGACAGCAGGGACACCAAGGCGCACTACCACAGGAGGGACTGGCCACAGCCGACTGAGTTCTCTGTGGGAAGGAACGACGTAAAGTGGGAGCCACTGGTGGACCCACGGAAGGTGGTGACGCCACCACTGCACATCAAATTGGGCCTTATGAAACAATTTATCAGAGCTCTAGATAAGGAGTCGGCAATCTTCAAGTACCTTCAGGACTTCTTCCCTAAGCTGTCTAAGGCAAAGGTCAAACCCAGTGTCTTCGTCGAACCACAGATAAAGAAGATCCTGGAGTGCAATGAATTCTACAAGAAGCTCACTAGTAAGGAGAAAGAGGCTTGGAATAGCTTTGTCGCAGTGGTTCGGGGCTTCCTGGCCAATCACAAGGCCGAAAACTATGTGGAGCTGGTTGGCACTCTGGTGAAGAGCTACGGCACAATGGGCTGCAGGATGTCCCTCAGAGTCCATATCCTTGATGCTCATCTTGATAAATTCAAGAACATGAGAGCGCACTCGGAGGAGCATGGAGCGCTTCCACCAGGATATACTGGACTTTGAACGCCAACAGTATAACGAGAACATGATGGGAGATTACATTTGGGGGCTGATTCGTGAAAGTGATTTACAGCATAATCGTAAATCTCGAAAAACTACTCACTTCTAAATCTTTTGTGGTCATTTTTGTATTACTTTAGTATAAATACATGTTAATTTTGATTCATATGTTGTTTTTTCTTTCTGGCTTTATGTGGACGAAAAGACACAATTTCGCCCGTTTTTCTCATTGGAAATAGGTAAATTTTAAAATATCACTGTCCTGGTAACAAAAGCATAGTTTGTGGGGAATAATAACCATTTTCTATACTTTTTAGGCATAAGCAGTTACGAAATAACACTTACTATATAGGAACAAAAATTGTGTTGCATAGTGAAGTTGTATTCTGTGTTATAGTGAATAAAATATTAATAAAAAAGAGTATACTATTCGCTTAAATTAATATTCTAGGGGAAAAAACAGGTTACGGCAATAACTCAGAAATATTACACACTATGCATTCAATTACTGCTAAGCTGCCAATAGTGAAAAGCAACACACGTTCAGTACCGTTACCAAGAGTGCACACAACTTACCGCTATTTATCTCCTTGGATCTTTGTCGCACTAACCTGATACTCAGACGACGGTATGATTATAACGGTCTGGGGTTAAAACACCTGAAACTTTCACAGCAGTTCCTAATAAGTTAAGCCTAAATGAAATAAAGATTTGTGATATAATCGGATTTCGCGCAGCTAAAGACTCTCTGTGTGTGTGTGTGTGTGTGTGTGTGTGTGTGTGTGTGTGTGTGTGTGTATATATATATATATATATATATATATATATATATATATATAAGGAACTGGGATAAATTTGTCTCGTCTGCTTATATATGGCTAATTTACCCCCACAAAGGGTTGTTATGTTATGTATAACATATCATAACATGAAAAATGGCTAAAACCACAATGCAAAAACGATAATAGCAACAAGTAAAACTGGGTATTGCTTGGGGGGGGGGGTGTGAAGGAGGCGGTATATCTGCAGCATGGAATCCAACCTATATACAAGCGTGGTTTAAATATTAACTTACAGAAGTAAATAAACTCACTTCTGTTCAAAGAAGAATGTGGACATAAACCAGTCTCCAAAATGACAGAAGTTTGTCTAACCACAGCATATCTACGCGGTAAGTATGTTATGCAATTCCGAGTCAGAATGAAATTTGTGGGCATACTCTGTAGCCTACTGTTCCAAATCAAACACAGCAAATATCCGGTCACAAATATCCGGTCCCGTTACAAATATCCGGTCACAAATATCCGGTCCTGTCACAAATATCCGGTCACAAATACGTTACACTAAATATAGTTACAGTAAATATAGGAATTTCTGCATCCAGTAAACCTTCTTTCACATGAATATTGCAATATCAATGTAATGTTTGGTTGTGAAAGTTACACTTTAAGGTTATGTAAACATGGATCGTCAACTGTACTGGTAGTACATCAAAACAATGCGACATGAGACACATTGGACAGTCTGTGTTGAAAAATGATTTTGTCTGCGTAAAATGTTCTGTTTATTCGGAAGGACGCTTGTTCTTTGATTTATAGTTTGTAAGAAAAGTATAATCTACTCTTAAACAGCAATACTAGTTCAGCTTTGGATGGGACTATTTTTTACGCACAACAAATGAAAGGAGCAACGTCTGTCAGAATGAACGAAATTATTCGTTCTTCTTTCCATCTAAATAATTTCCACTGAAATAAACACCTTGTGATGAAAAGAATCTCAAACTGGTAATGATTTAATATTAAATTTATGAAACTCATTGAATAATGTCCAGCTTTTGCACTTTGCACGCAAAGGTTCGCAAAAACTGGACTTTATTCAGCTCGTTTCATACATTCAATATTAAATCATTACCCATTTGAAATCCTCTCTCTCTCTCTCTCTCTCTCTCTCTCTATATATATATATATATATATATATATATATATATAGTGTCAGGGTGCAAAATTTAGTACATAATTTCGCTGTACGTTCTGTTGGGGTCAGATAGACAGGTAAACATTAAGTTTGACGTATGGGTTAGACTCGCAATAAATTGCTGAATGTGAGGGATGGAATCTGTTCTGCTTGGGGCATGACTCGAATTTTAATTAAAGGGTGCAGTGTTAACGCAAGGTCAATAGCGGTAAAATGACAAGAGTTGAGATGAACCAGATAAAATTTTAGGAAATTGTGGTCCATTTGAAAAAGGTGTCACAAAATTATATTTTCCATAATAATTGGTAATACAGGCTGATTAGAGAGGTTTAATCGGAATTCTATGTGAATGATAACATTTTCTCGCGGTTAAAGTAGTAATCCTGATTAGTTAAGCTAAACGAGGGGCGGTGTGTTCCCAGAAAGAATTAAGGGTTTTGAAATAATCTCCCTCACGATATTGGGCAGTCCAAGTTTTTTTGCCAAGAGGGAAAGTATGGGGGACTCTGAAGAAAATTAATACGTAATTTCTCTTGTTAAACAAATCGTCCTCTTCAACCGAGAATCGAGGAACGTATGCTGACTGGCCTAGTTCAGCTGGTAAATGTATAGCCACAGCTGGTAAATGTATAGCCACAGCGGGGCAGTAATAGTATCTGAGAGATTTAATTCTGTCATGGCCTAAGAATACGAAAGCAGCTAGATAGGAAGGAGAAGAAAAACCTGACCCGTATTTAGGATGGGCATTATTTTTGTATTTGAAGGAAACTAGCTCCATACCTGCATTGCACAGTTAGAAAAGAGCACAGTCTGCAACCAAGAGGTTGATGGCTCAAAGAGGCTAGTGGAGACGGAGAAAGGAGGCAAGAAATATAGAAACGCCTACCTATCACCAGCAGTGATTTGGAAAAGACCGGAAACACCAGGTGATGCTGTCATGCCTGCAATTTGAGTTCGATCAGTCACTCTGTCATATGATGAAATTTGTTCTATTAGTATGACAGAATGGCTAACTGAATTTCCCATAATTCTGTAGCTCTTTTACTGAGAGAAAGTGAATTATTCACATGTCATGTTCGATTTCATTTTGTTTATGTAATTGATTAAATTGTTGTATTTTACATACAGGATTCGTGTTATTCTGTTCTCTAACTCTGCTCAGATCTCTGTTATGCCATCCCTTAATTTCATATTTATTTTATTGTTTACTCGATCCGGGCAATAATACCTTCGTTGATCATCTAGATAACATTAGCCAAGAACCATAAGGAGTGGGGGAGATCATTCATAACCACTATCTCCTCACACACACACACACACACACACACACACACACATATATATATATATATATATATATATATATAGTATATATATATATATATATATATATATATATATATATATATATATATATATATATATATATATATATATATATATATATATATATATATATATCAGAGTAGCACATTCGTTTCTCTGTACGACATCACTTGAAAAGATTCAAAATTTACTAGCGCAGTATGACATTTTTCATGCTAACACACTTGTATCCCCTATACCAGAATACTAATAAAAATCAACATTCACTGCCGTAAAAGGACTGGAGTATAAGCAATAAATTGTCGTCTTTTTAAATTGAGCAAGCAAAACTTACGAGAGGTGAAAATGAAGCATATATGGAAAGGTCTGCTGTTTTAAAGCTCAGCAGAAATCACCAAATATATGAGTGCATAAGAGTTTTCAGGTAAATCCTGAAGGCACTGCTACACGTCGAATCAATATATATATATATATATATATATATATATATATATATATATATATATATATATATATATATATATATATATATATCAATTAAATCCGGAAAAACGTCACTAATACAACATAAATTAATTACAAGAATACAGAAGAGTATATTACAAAGCAGATAACTTGATAGATAAAATACCTAAATAAGACTCAGTTCTATAAAATAATAAAGCTCAGTTTTCATCTTTGATACAATATTTTCTCCTCCTTCATTAAAATGTAATAAAGTGCGAATATGGCAAATAACCTTATGGTATAACCTGGTCGTCTTTATTTCATACGGACATAAAATAAATTGTGATCTCTCTCGATCTCTCTCGATCTCGATCTCTCTCTCTCTCTCTCTCTCTCTCTCTCTCACACACACACACACACACACACACACACACACACACACACACACACACACACACACACACACACACACACAGAGGTTATTCTTAAGACGTACATACTTCTTCGGAATGTGAACCGAATCCACAAAAGCTGTTAAAGAAAAAATATATTAACATTAATAATGAAGATATTTCATTGCCCAAAAAATACTGTGTCGTACTAAGTGTGACGATGTTGTTCAAAGAGAGACTTTGGAATAAATTAGTTTTAAAGATGTTCATTTTTTTCCAAAATTGTCTTCTCAATCTATTCGTCGACACGTATGTAAAAATCGGTTGCGCAAGCGACATAACTTGTTTCAAATTATGTAAGGCTACCAGGATTACTTCCCTTGGATAATTCGCTGGTTAGGCTCGAAGTTCTTCAACCGTCGGCGTCATAATGATACATATGTTGGATCTTTTAATGACCTACTGCAATGGCAGAGATGAGCATGCAGTTTTGCTGTCAACCGTTTGTACATAAGTACGTGCGCTTTTCAGTATGTCTATGCGTCCGTTCCGAATTCATGTTGGTGGGATTATATACTCCTTGATCCTTGACAAACACACATAAACACACAGACAAGCACACACGATTGGGTGGAAAAATGAATATTATATATATTATATATATATAGATAGATAGATAGATAGATAGATAGATAGATAGATATATGAAGCTGTCTTGATTAGATTTTCAGTCCAATTAAGCCTTTCCTTCTCATTTAGTACTTGCAAATTGTTTGACACAATGACTTATTGATAGTAAACGATATTTTAGAATGATTCCATTTGCTAAGCATATTTATATGTATATGTAGATGACATACATACATACATACATACATACATACATACATACATACATACATACATATGATTTTATTGGCTTTGCTCACGTGATATTTTCCTCTTTATTTGTTCTTCTACACATAGGAGAAGTTATTACATTCACAGGTTACTCACACAATCGTTTTTGGGATGGGAGGTGCAGGGGTGGTTGCTTGCAAAGTCTAGTGTTATGTTACCACAATTACTCAGAACCCGCTTGACCTAGGCAAATGAAATGTGGTAATTGCGTTCAGATTACCTGATGAGATTTCGACGTCATTTAAGTAGTTGCATAAAGTTTTATCAGTCGTTTGCACCTTTTGGAAGCGGACGGTTTTAATTATGGTCTTGTTTGCATAATGTCTCAGAAACTCCTTAACCTATGAAAAGGAAATTGGTTAGCAAGTTAATATGCCGTGTCAGTGAGTGGGCTAAATTTTGTACTATTTAAAAGAACACGCACAACACATACACACGCGCGCGCACACACATATGTTCGTTCACATTTGGCTGCGGCTGGGCAGAGTGTTTTAAAAACAATAATCTAGTTGCATTTTTCTTTAAATTAAAATTTAAATTTAAATTCATTTGGACTAATTTCTTCTACAGAACTTTGTTATCACGTTTTCATATTTGCACAAAACCTCCTAGATCTTGGCCAATAAATTTATTGTGCATTTTTATTAAAATTACAGAAGAATTAATCAGTTTTGTAAATCAACAAAAATATGATAATATTTGTATATTTGTACACCTTGGTCTAAAGGATAAAGTTTATATGGAAATTGCTTAGATTCACTATTTGTCTGTATTTTCTGATCTTATCCATGCGTAGCATTTTCGGCACAATAACACAGAACGTGACGGATTCATGGTGAAAAGAAACGATGACCTGTTTGTATCTGGATTCAGAGTGAAAAGAAACGGTGCCCAATTAGTATCCAGATTTAGGGTGAAACGAAGCGGTGACCTGTTTGTATCCCGATTCAGAGGGAAAAGAAACGGTGACCTGTTTACATCCAGACGCTGATATCCTTATTATATATCCTTGTTTATTTAAAAGTTAGGCGAGTGTCATATTAATTTGTAAGGAAAGAAGAGGAAATATAAGAATGATTGCAGCTACCTCATCTGCATCTTTAACCTAATGTTGTGCGAAATAATGTCAATATTATGTATGTATGTATGTATGTATGTATGTATGTATGTATGTATGTATGCATGTATGTACGTACGCACGCAAGCGAGTACGTACGCACGCACGCACGCACGCACGTACGTACGTACGTATGCATGCATGCATGCATGTATGTATGTATGTATGTATGTATGTATGTATGTATGTATGTATGTATGTAATTCGTCCAATATTTAATTATGTTTCATGCAAACCTTAACCATTCAAACCACTGCCGAATATCTGAAAACATTGGAGTAAGTATATCCCAAAACCACTTTACATGTACTAGGTTGACCATCTGTTCCGTAGAAAGAACATGAGAAGTGTTTTAGCGTTCTAATTTATATTCTTCGCTATTCGTAGCATTAGAATCCAAGAAAAAAGATATCCTTCTTGAGTCCCAGGGGATTTATCACTTCCCCCTAAAGAGGAATATCGTGCTTTTCATCACTAGTAACGCAGATCATCACAAGCAAATCAAGAATTTTTTCCCTCACTCTGCCGACAAATTATGTACATTTGTATTTTTTATACTTCTTCTTCCTGCCTGTTAGTAGCAGACTGGGATAGAAAACGCAGATGTTGTCATTGTAGCGTAAAATAATTTTCTGTTTATATATTAGAGAAATGCTCTATGAGTATAGCTCCCAGACGTATACCCCTGTTCTGTGAGCGACACCTCCCTACAGCCACATAGATTAGTAATGACTGGTATCTGTAATGATAAATAAGCTTATGTCTACATATCGTGATAGTTGTTGTCTCGTCAATAACAAATAAACAAACAACCCACCCACCCAAAAAAAACAAACTTCATACGATATTGTGTGCCAAAGGTAGGTCCAGTTTGAGATACTGGCATACTGGGCTCTTGCAACATGCAGTAGTGCTGGATGCATTTTTGGCTTCGCGCCCATTTTGTAATGGCGAACATTTGAGGACAACATCAAAGAAAAGGGTGCCTGGTCGTAGCTATTTACATCTCGTCAGGCGTGCCTTTTCAAATTCATCAGTTAATTAATGAGTCGCTATTACTGTTATGATGGCATGCAGCTAAAGATTCTCTCTCTCTCTCTCTCTCTCTCTCTCTCTCTCTCTCTCTCTCACACACACACACACACACACACACACACACACATACACACACACACACACACACAGTTATGACCTGGCCATCTGCAAATACAATCCATCTTAATCTTATCGTACAGACAGATTCTTCATTTTGTCCCGCGGGGGTGGGGTGAGAGAGAACAGCTCCCAAAATGTAAGGAATAGTTTACAAAACACATGAAAGATGCAAGCGGCACATGTATGAAACTGATAATTGCATTTGCACTGGAGTTGATTTATTTATTTATTTATTTATTTATTTACTTATTTATTGATTAATTGATTGATTTATTTATTTACAGGCTCGTATTGGTAACTAAATTACTCTCAATCAACTAGTTTCGAGACTAGAATTTGCCAGATGAACTGCAGCCGAAAAAACTTCCGTTCTACATATTATACTGCTGAAAGTCCAGTTAGCTATCAAAGTCTGTTTCGGCTATCGTATGACAAAAGATGGTTGTACGGCACTCTTTTCTGCCAACATAATTAAATTAAATGGAATAGTTTTATAGATACAAATATAAATATCTTGTTTCAGTTAAAGCTTCATCCCAAATTGAATGCGGAAAAAAATAAAAAAAATAAAAAAATAAAAAAATAATAATAATAATAATAATAATAATAATAATAATAATAAAGTAATCATTGAAGAAAAAAATCAATTTAGTCATAATTACCCCCATAGGACATTTGTATATTAACGCTGCTTTGATGAACAGCTCGTAATTTGAGAAATGAAGATTTCGTCTTCGTTGGCCCTTTCTCCTGTCCCAGATGGGGTATCCAGTTTCCTTGACACTGTAATCCTGAATATTCCTTCCAGAGGTGTTGGTACTAAAGTCAAGGTGATATCCGAAACTCCGTTGTACATGTATTAAAGAAAGATTCACGGTTAGAATAGCTTCCAATAACGGTAGATCGTGGGAATGCGGCGGAGGAATGGGTAGCGTGTGGTGTGTTAGATGGTGATTAAGACAACCGAGGCAAGTGGACGTTAGGAAAGTACAGTCAGGATACATTTTATTCTTGAACGGAATGTTTCGACATATGATCTGGCGTCATTTCGACACGGTAAATCTAATAATTGAAAACATGGTATGATAATTTTGAACAGCATGTACATATTTCTGCTGGTAGCTTGAATACAATTGGAAAATGTCTTTATTCCTGAATGATTTCCAACAAATACGAATTTACCAGGCATATAAATCTTTCTTCCGATATGTATGTTGACTTCTCTCATAAAGACTTCAGTCATAATGCTCATAAAGACGTCAATTATAATGCTCATAAAGACGTCAGTCATAATAGTCACAAAGAAGCATGGGCGCCCGCAGCACGGGACAAGGGGGGGGGGGTCACGTGACCCCCCTGGAAAATCACACTGCAAAT